>JAPKLY010000110.1:0-10975 GCA_026898435.1 Prunella vulgaris | reverse complement strand
TTTTTTGATGTTTTGATTTGGGATATTTGTTCCTTTTTCCCTAATTCTCTCAAGCCTTCATCCCTAGATTTGATCGACTAGAGTTTTGATTTGGGAGAGAATTTACGGTTAATCATGCATTTTATCCATTAAGACCTAATTCCCTCTAAATACTCACACGTCAGTATTTCGCTTAAAAAATAGAAAAAATTGATCTATGTGTGTATTACCGGTTATGTGACTGGTTATAGGCGGTTGGAGGACGAAAACCATAATTTTTGTAAGTTAAAGGATGAAAACAAAAATTCAAAACTAAAGAGAATGAAAACCATAATTTTTGATAAGTTAAAGGACGAAAACAAAAATTCAAAACTTAAGAGGACGAAAACCAAAGTTAACAAAACTTATAGGACAAAAATGTGTATTTTCCCTAATTATTATTATAGATTATAGTTTGGTAATAGTTGATCATGGGTTCAAGGTCCAGGTCCGCTACAATTGATGTCAGGCTTAATCCATTAAAGTTTAAAGGTCTGAAAAGTATAGATGTAAATGGTAGTCATCTAGGCGTTTGACGTTACTAGGCCGCCGACGCCAAGGTCAAATCACCGAGAAAAATCCATCAACACATTTAACACTGCTGAGGCCGTCTTGGCACCTCCTAGACGATCATTACTCTTTTTTTTAATTATTATTTCAACTTAAAAGTTAAAACTAAAATTAAAAAAAAATAAAAATTAATTTAATAAATTACTAAAAAATGAAAGTTTAATTGAACTATTTCATAATTTATTCGTATTATATATTTTGCTCTTTTTGTGTTTCATTTAGAAGTTGGACAATGTCGTATTAGAATAGTTTTTAACATTTTGTTGACTTGTTATATTTTGTGATGATTATTAACTATGTTTTAAATTTATAATTCATCGTATAATGTATATTTTTATTAATACATATTTAGAAAAAAATAATATTAATAGAAAAATAAAATAAAAAAATATTGGCACTGCCTAGGCGGTCTAGGCGCTTAGTGGCGATCGACCGCCCGACGACCGCCAAGCGTCATTTGCACTCTTGCAGAAAATAGACTTGAGGATGACTAAGGCACGAACATCAAGCAGATGATGTTTCATGCCGGGAGCATCACGTTGACATCACCTAGCCAGGACAATGCCAGGAGATCGGGTGTAGACACCAGACGACGTCGCCCAAATATCATCCAACGTCGACATCGACCAAAATCCGTGAAGCATGATCGAGGTCAACAAAAAGACCTCAACCTCGAAGACGAGAATCACCAAATCTGGTCAAAAGATATGATTAAATCAAGTATGGCATGTAATAAATGTCCGCTCACACTTAGGTGGAGATACAATATTTATATTAGAAAGGAGTTGTTAAACTCTACTAGAGCTTGGTAAACTTCTTTGCACTTATATTTCTGCATTTAGTTTCCAATCATCCATCTTTATTATTAGTAGTTATGATCCTTTAGCAGTCATGACACATTAAATCTCATTTATTGTTGGATCCACTAATAACAATTAGTGCTAAGGAGGGCAAAAAACCCAGTAATCAAAGATCCATCCAGAAAACCCTTGAAGAACACTCACTATTCTTCAAGAGAACCTTCAAATCTTCATTCATTTTGTTATTACCTGATTATTTTATTATGTGGCTTGGATCAGAATAACAAAAAAATATGAATAATACTCGAATAATCATGCGGAAATTCCTAAAGAATATCGAGATTTATCTAGGTCTTATATTGCAAGAGTTGATACTTAACGTAGTCTATTGATTGTATGAAAGTTTGAATCCTTACAATAATGGCCCTAAAGTCATATATATAGAGAATTCTAAAATAAGACACGTGCATCAATTACACTCTGGTGGTCAACAAAACTATTACAAAGTTTATTATGGAAAGTCCCCCGTAATAAATGGTAGCTTCCATGTGTGGCAATTTATTAGCGCTAATTATGCTACACATTTGGCATGATTATTGCAATTATTCTCGATGTGTTGACTTAGAGCATGCTTGTGCTCGCAAGCACTGATCTTACTCTTGCTTGCTGACATGTGTCTTGCTCATGCTTGCTGACATGTGTCTTACTTGTGCTCGTCAAAATGTACCCTGCTCGTGCTCGCAGACATGCATGTGCCTCAAGCTTTACAATGTTGAGTGTGGTCCTTGTCTAACCATTTATGGGTTTGCGCCCATACATATTAATTATTGTACCACAACATAATTTTCCTAGCCTTTCCCAGCCGGAGATCATGGAAAAAACCAGGAGTCAAGCAACACGGCTTTCTCACATGTACCTTCATCATCTCGCTCTCAGGCACCAGTTGACCGAACCACTTTTGTCATGGATGAAATGTCTCAGGTCAGGCCAAAGCAACAGGACTTGTTTGTCGTGGCAGAAACCACTCCCATCTAGAATACTATGGATATTCCCCTCATACAACAGTTCGAGACTCCAGAACATGTGGATACTACGTCATTCTACAGTAGCAAGCACGCGAAATACGAGCTGCCCCAAGCTCCCAAGACCCCCGCAAGAGTACCTACAACCTTCGGAAGAAGGAACACAAGGTGCTTAGGCAGGAGCAAGAGACGACAAGATAATCTCGCACTTTGGAGTACTCACAGGAGCACTTGGTTTTAAGCTATCCCGTATTTAGTGCTGGGGGCAAATCTAGAGCTGACAAAATGGGACCGATCTATTGGGCTAGCGCAAAAAGCACGATTTTAAGGACAAGTTGGCCTCAAAATCATAGGCCAGAAAGGAACCGGGCCTATTTGGCCCAGCCCGGGTATGACTTGGTTTTTGTGGGCCGTGCTGACCCAATTTTTTTTTTAAAATATTTCTTCTATGATACTTCTCTTATAAATCTTTTCTATGTTCTTATGTGTTATACTGCTTTTATTTTGAATTTTTTTTCTTCAATTTTATATTCTTTTAAATACTTTCAATAAAAATTTTATTTCTGTAAATATATTTAAGGAATATGTGTATCTTCATTGAAACTTTCTCAAAAGATATTTTTTAATCATAAAATTTATCTCAATTAATAAATTAATTTATATTATTAAAAATATTAATTGGATAAGATTGACAATGCTTTATTTAATTAGAAATTCCTATGTTTGTTAGTATGAATTACGATTCAAACTTATTAGAGAGATGTTGAATTAATTGTTTAATTTTTTTTTTATGAATTTGAGTTTATAAAGGATTGTTAGGAAATTATTTGAATATATTTTTGTAAATTTGAGTTCATTAAGGTTTGTTGAATTATTGTTCTATAAATATTATAAAGAAATTTGAGTTTTATTTTAATTATTAAATTATTTTTAGCAAATTAAATATAATTTTATGACTATTTGATTAGTATTTGTATACAAACTTGTCAATTAATAAGATAAATATAGAAATCAAATATAACGGTGATATATTAAAAAATTCTAAAAATAAAGAATATAAAAAATTGGATCAGTTTGGCTCGGTAACCCGCCTTGGGCCAGGACGGGCCTGAAAATATATGGACCGATGTCAACCATGTCGGGACGGCCCAGTCTGAAAAAACATTTGGTCCAATGACCCAGTACCGGCCCGACCCATTTGACATCTCTAGGCAAATCCTAATCCAGGTCAACATCTCGATCAGCTGACTGCGAGGTCACGTATGATTCCTTCCTACTAGAATCATACACATTCTTCCAGGTACCCGGATAGAGCGCTCACCCCTGGCATCAGCCGAGGAGCCTGGTTAGTCAAACGAAGACTAGAATACACCCAAGGCATTTCGGCTGTGGAAGCCTGACCTTACAGCTCCGCCCATGACCGACTTAGACCTCCCATCTCGAAAGATCTCTAGGCCTACGGGCCAGTAAGGGACAAGACCCAGTAAATCCTCCTCGCCCTTCAGAAAAGGCACAAAGATAAAGAGCGATGAGGAGTTACTGGGAAACAAACCACTCTCCACTCCGTCCTTAACGATTTCGTAAAAAATTTCCCAATGTTCTGCCACATCTCCAAGAACTTGTCCGCAACATACACCGATTACAGGGCTGAACGGGAGACATGATCCTCTACCAGAAGATGTTCACCCAGTGGATGGGAGAGCCCAAAGTTGAGGAGAAGGCCAAGTCAGCCTCAACCACAGATAAAAAAAGGGCAACTGGACCCCAAAATCTAATGAACTTTTGAGAAGTTTGAGGAAGGGAAAATCGAGGTCAAAATCCTAGAAAAGCTAAAGAAAACTCCAGTCTACCTCTTCAACGTGATCTAACATAAGAATACATTGGAAAAACCTTAGTAGATCCGAAACCCGAAGGGAAAGCTTGACAAGGACAATACTACGATACCGCGGGGCACAACATAAGCGAGTGTCGAGATCTTTTATGCCAGCTTTGGAGACTTTCAAGGATGGAAAGCTCAGCGACTTCGTCAAGAAGCCATCCGTCCGTCAAAACCCCCCACGCATCTTGTCATCAGAATTGGGTGCAGTATGCCCAACAGGCCGAGGGAGTGGGCACGGTTGACATCTTAGATGAAGACGAGGAAGCTGGAGCCCAGAAGTGCCAGGGGGATCAACATGATCCACGAGACAAGATCAAGTTCCCTACCGTGGAGGGTCAAGTTGGTATAGTAAAAGAGGATCGAAACAACTCGGATTATAGCCAGCGAGCATCGACCTTGACCCCAAACTCAAACTCGAGGACCCAGGTTGCAAACCAATAGCTTTGATCAAAGACTTAAAGCACATTTCCATCGACTCATCGCGACCCGAATTAGAAGTCACTATTGCCTCTCAAATCCCAACATAACTGAGGGAAAAAATTGTTGAATTACTCAAGTCTAGCATCACCATGTTCGCCTGATTGCACTAAGATTGAAAGAAATTATGAATGCAATGTTGCTAGATTCCGGACTTCCTTAGAATATGTGGGGTGAAGTAGTGTTGATTGTAAATTATCTTTTAAATGTGAAACTACGTAAGAAAGTTGATAAAAGTCCATATGAATTATGGCATGATCGAGCACCATCCTACAAATACTTAATAAGTGTGTGGATGTCTTGCAAAGGTGACAGTTCCACCACCTAAAAAAGTAAAAATAGGCCTTAAGACTGTTGATTGTATATTTATTAGTTATGCACATAATAGTAGTGTTTATCGATTTCTTGTGTGCGAGCGTGACATGCCTACACGAATGTCGCAACGATTTGGTGGCAGATTGACAAGCTAATTTTGCCTCATTTTTATTTCCCATATGTAAAGTTTTTGAGCCTCACCTGAGCTATGTTGATCCTGAGCCTTCGGGTCAAGCTGGGCTTGGGCTTGATTTTCAGGTTAGCCTAATTCTAAGCCTTCAGGTAAGCTAAAACTGTTACAACAAGTTTTAAATTTGAAAAACTCTGAGTTAATGAGATTTATTTAGTTGTTTTTCAGTTATGTTCAAGACCATTAGTTAGTCTTTATGACCACACTCCAATAGTCATTTTTTGGGTGCTATAAATAGTATTTGGGTGTGTTACAAGAGGCACAATAAGAAATATATATGAAACTTTTGTGTGAAGATATAATACATATATTTTTTCTGACAATTGCCACTTTTGTGAGCTATAATTCTGCATAAAATCTGTTCTTATTCTGGAGATTATTCGAGCATTTCTCAGTTCGTTTTAAGCATGATATTGTGTTATATTCAAGGACAAAAATATCGGTATCGATGGAAATATCGGTACCTTAAATTTATGGATATATCGGTGGAAATATCGATATTGAATATCGATATCGGTAGAAAATAGAAAATTTACGAAAATTTTGTTAAAATAATGAAAATTTAACATGAAATTTTAGATAATGTTATTACTAGCCTTAATATATAAATTTAACTGAAAAACTCAACAAAATGGGAATTTTACGACAAACATATCAATAGAATATACATAAGAAATATAAAATGATACAACAACTGTTTATAAATATTGAATATTTGACAATGAATATCTAAATGATGTCCTATGAGGCTTAAATATAAAGTTGTCAACCGATTTAACTCCAAAAATAAAGTTGAAACAACTAAAATTGAGTGACTCAACTCTAAACTTAAAAAAAAAATTAACTGATATTTTGTTAGGGTTATACTAGAAAGTATGTTTTTACTTTGTATAAGTAAACTGAATCTTTGAGCTTTATCTGAAATAAATCTTTTATCACTGTGCTTTATATAAATATGAATATTATTTATTTATTGTAATCCGTTCATATAATAGTACAAGTTACACTATAGATAATTGTGGTGATCCCCTGATAACTCACAACAAGTTCACATTATCAGTTTCTTGTAACAAGTACTAATTTCACAATCAAGATGGAATTTGAACACCCCATTGGTAAACGGTTGATGTGTAGATCCCAGATTGGCTTATCTTATCCAATGGATTGCACTAGTGCATGATAATGCATTGAAGAGGACCTACAGAGAGGTAATTCTTCCGTACTGATTTATGGGATAAAGAATTAGACCTCAGTGGTCGTTTATTTCTAAACCTCTGTTCCTTAAATAGGACTGTGTGTGATCCGTGCGTGACACTTTATTTTGTTATGGGTAGAGAGTCAATAAGACTCAATACTTTGCATCTTGGGTGACGCCATTGAAAACATGACAGTTGCTAAGATTTAATACAGAGGAACGTGTGCTTGGAGAGTCTTGCATGATTAGTCCCCTTGATGGGCTCTAATCGTTTGTCATACTAAATCTTGCAAGTGGAATTTGTTTCCGGTATGATGATAAAGAAGAGATGTCCTTACTCCAAGGTTAAGATGTTAAATTAATTATAGCATTTAGTGGCTTGATTAATTAACGGACAAGAGAATCTTAAACACGGGAAATAATGACCGGGAGCCATATGATTGTAATATGGGTTAAGATGGATAGTGCAACATTAATCCTATAGTGGAGTGAGATTAATGTTAATGGGTTGAATGACATTGGGCTCAATGTTAGAATTCAAGGCCCATTAGGAGGTCAAATCTTAATTCTCCTAAAGGCCCCTCAAGTAGCCCAATTAAATGTCCAACAATGAATAAGGTGATTAAAATAAAAGAAATATTTTGGGCCCAATTTATTTGAAAATTTCGAAAATAATGTATACATTAAATTAATGAGAGATTTTATGAAAAATAGATATGTTTCTTGTATACAAGAATATCTAATAAAATCAAGATCTCATTGAATTAAATATACATAAGATTATTTTTGAAAATTATGAAGAAAGAAATATCAAGAATTGAATATTTAGTATTCAAGATTATCAAGATTAGAATATCTGAATTCATGATAATCAAGATTTGAAATATTAGATATTCAAGATATTCAAGATCTTGTATTCTCATTATAAATATGAGATGATACAAGACTTCATGATGATTATTATGAGACAACAATTTTTGAAAATTGCAGTAGTCTTGGGCAACAAAATTATTTTCTTCCTTGTGTTGTGATTATTCGTGTGGCCTCCCACCGGGTGTAAGAATAAGGACAAGGGAATATACTTGAGAAGGTTTTTGGGTTTGTCAAGCTGAGGGTCTCAAGAAGGACGCCTTCAAGTTCATTGTTGATACTACTTGGCTCTAAAGGATCTCAAAGGACGCCTTTGATCTCAATCAATGCTACTCGGCTCTAAGGCATCTCAAGAGGATGCCTTTTGTCTCAGAAACAGTCTTTTCTCCAAGAGGTATAATTCACTAAATCCCTTAGTTCCTCATGTTTAGGGATTTACGTGATATTTTATGTTCATATGTTTTGCATGCAAAGACTGTTGTTGGGTATCCAATTATTTGATTTAATTATGTTTAAATCATGATATTAATTGTAGACTTAAATTTGTATTTAGCGTATATCCCGAATAGATCCGTGTTTAATTCCCCAACATATTTACCGATATTTATCGATATTTCCCGATATTTTGTAAAATTTGAACTATAATTAATCAATATCGATATATTCCGATATTTATCGATATTTTTTTTTTAAAATTCGTTCCAGAGGATATCCATATCGGGGGTGTCAAAAATCCGAAATTTTGGCGAAATATCGGCGAAATTTCTAGAAATTTTCATCCTTGGTTATATTATTGCTTCAAATCGTTGTATCCTAGGAAACAAGTTTCTTCTAATTCACTAGCACCAAGAGTGAGAGGTATATTTTGTTATATGTAAATCGTAATTCATGAGCCTCGATTTTCTTGTTTTGTCTGTTCATATTTTTCATCCATCTGGTGCTAATATAGTTACAATAACTTATACATATTTACTTATATGTCACTACTTTATATAAAAAATATAATTTCAGGAATACAAATTCTCATAAAGATGGGGGGAATAATATAAGATTACCTCCTTATGGTAGATATATAATTCAAAACATGTTAAAAATGGCACCCCCATCCCAAAAATAATTAAAAAAAAAGTAAAATATGATTATGAAGAAAGGATACATTATCAACATTAACAACACTTTGTTCATATTTATGTGCTCATAATTCCTTTACTATCCCGCTCAGAATCATCGTAACTTAAAAAAATTATCGAAATCTAGATCCACACATGTTGGTTTACAGTGCATAAAATAAATTAAAATAAAAGCGAGATAAGAATTACAAAACAAATCATATATAAAATTCTTCAACCACTGAATGTGAGCAACGAGCAAACTCGTACTGAAACTTTAACCCGAACAAACAAACATCGCGAACATGATTTGAGTTTTTATCGCAAAATAAATACATCACGGCTAGTGCTCATAGTTTGATGTAATGTTTCAAGAGGTAAAACGACTTTTGTCTTTTGTACAAATTGCACCACTACACATACCAACGAAAAAGATGAACATCGAAAATTATTGGACTGAAATTTCTGTGATAATTTTGAAAAGAGTCCTATATGTATGCATACAACAGATAAGTATATTTCTCTGTATGAAATGCAAAAGGAACATTGCTTATTTATAAGCTTTAATCCACCACAAAGTGACTACTTTCATGATTTAAATGGCTTTTAAAGCTATAAAAATGGGAGAGGAAATGTTGAATTGTAACTTTCCTCACTTACAAATTTCAAAATTGGCATGTTTCTGTACCTGGACCAAAGCGTGTTTAGATTCAGCACCACAATTCACGTTACTTATCATAAGCGATGATATAAGCTTATTGTCTTCTTATCTATTCCCAATGATAGGCTATCATACGTATTTTTAGCGGCACAAAAGAATAAGCCCAAAGTCCATCCAAAATCCAAATGTCAAGAACCATATAGGTTGGCTGCTCATTCGTGTGGTCCACATAAACATTCTTTAGGACTCTAATTTTTGAAATTAACAAGATGCTCCTTCCTCTAAATTAGGAGTAATAATTTTTTCTCTTTTTTAATTTGAAACAATTAACATAAGAGTTAATTTTCAAATTAAATATTTAAATCTATTTAAATGCTTATAACGTTTCAACTTCGTATATTGATTTTTCACTTAATGAAATTCATTTTTAAAATTTCAAATATACAACGATTATCTACCGGAGGGTTGATTGTCACGCCCAACATAAATGGATTCAAGTTATAGTTTATAAATCGTCATTTGAGGTTTTAAAGTTAAGTTGCGCGTAGGATTAAATATTGTGCTTTAGTTCTTTAAGTTTTTCACGAGCCTTAAGTATTAATTTTCTGATGATTAAGTTAGTAAAGTAGATTTGAGTATTTGAGAATTAAGATTAAGTTCGTGATAATTTATTTTGGGCTTTAGTATGTGAATTAAAAGTTAGAGAGCCAAATTAAGATATGATCCAATTAAGTATTTAATTTAAGTATTTAGAGGATTTAAGTTGATTGATTATTAAGTGTTATAGTTCAAATTGTATTGAGAAAAATAGGATTTATTAAGTACCAATTTATTAAGGGTATAGTAGTAATTTAGTGAGTTTGTTATTTAGAGATAAGGATATGGGATCTTGACTAGGATATTTGATTAAAGATTTGGATCAAGAAATTAGGAATAAATCTTTTGGGATCTCGATTAGATTTTATATGAAAGGTTATAGAACAAGAAAATATCCAAGGTTTAGATTTTCTTGAAAATAAATATCAAGAGATTATTATTGGAATTATTTGGACTTTAAGCGAAGGAATAATGTTAGGACTTTAAGGTATTACTCTCAAGGGATAAAGGTGCATGTTGCAAAGTTAAACTATATTTGTCGGATATGTAAGGAGCTAAGTTAAGATTTTATTGCTAGGTGTTAAATGTTACTTGCAAAAGTTAGGAGTATTATTTATGGACAAGAGTGATATTATAAGTATCTAGAATATATTTTACTTGGAGAGCAAGTTGATGATGTGGCATTTGATAGAGGACTTAGTCATCCATGGAGTTGAAGCAATCGGCCAATGTGGTGTATTAATTAAGGAAGTGAATGTTTAAATTAAGTTTAATTAAGATTTTTAAATCTGAGTTTGGGCATATTAGAATTATTTTGGACCCCTTTAATAAGTTATGGGATTTAGAACTTAATTTAGATATATAGATTTATTTATTTATTTATCTTGAGGGTAAGAATGACTTTTGCAACTTAGTTAGAGTTTAATTTCCTAAGTATTAATTATTTTGTAGTGTCCGGGATTCTAGTACTATTCTTAGACTTGATTTCTTGAATTATAGTTTAATTAGAATTAAGTTAGTAATAAGTGAGGATTAATATTATTAAGTGAAGATATTAATATTAGGACCTTATGTATTAGTTGATACGATTAGTATTACTTTTGGACTTCTAGACTAGGACTTTAATATTTTAAGGAATAGGAGTAATATTTTGTGGTATAATCCATTAAGATTTTTAGTCCTTTAAGTATTAATCTTTTAAGGGTAAAATAGTAATTGAGGACTTATTATTTTTGGGATTAGATATTATTATGAGGATTAAATTTAGAGAAG
>JAPKLY010000109.1:1095928-1146498 GCA_026898435.1 Prunella vulgaris | reverse complement strand
AATTATAGATCTCAGATTTCTAGTCTATCCCAACGGCTAGATATTTGACTCTATAAATTAGAGTAACAGTGATGATTTCAGTATTGGATTTTACACGCATATTAAGCTAGCCGAAACTCTGTCAGAATTATCACTTGCACTCAAAAACCCTATCCATACTTATCCATTGTAAAAGCTTTGTAGAAGCTGTGAGAAGTCAATTGCGATTGAAGCATTGACAATTTGTAAGAGAGTAGTACTCTTGAAGTGTGTAAGTGAGTAAGTGAGTGAGTTAGTGGAGAGCCCCTCAACTCCAAGTTGGATTGAGGAGAGTGGATGTAGGACAGTTGGTCCGAACCACTATAAATCCCTTGCGTCTCATCTTATTTCTTTATGTTCTTAACTTGTGCACATCACCTAAAACTGATTTTCATTAAAAACGTTTCCGCACAATTCACAGTGCACAACTTTCAAATTTAGACTAACTCAGTAGTCTGCTGGTTTTCTGAATAAGCAAAATAATTCAAAAAGGTTTTTGAATCCTTACAAGTCTATTCAACCCCCCCTTCTAGACTTGTTCAAAGGTATTCTTCCCTAAAACCTGCCTTTGGGACCAACATCTTTACTCTTTCTCTACATTATCCAAGAACACGAAACCCTTCGATTATTGTTTGGTAGAATTAATCCGACATAACTAGCCACATAACAAACACGATTAGTAAATTCTATCAACAATTTGGCGCTAGAAGGAGGGCGGAATCTGATAAATTAAAATTTTTCAAGAACAAAAGGTTAGGGTTTGTTTGAAGATTTGAAGATTTGGAGATGTTCTTGATAAAACTCAAGAACACTTGAAGTTACACACACATATTCATTCCTTCGAACGAAAACCCAGATTTCTAGACGAAAATCTAAATTTCTGAATTTCCCAAATTCTGCTCGGAAAAAGTTTTCAAACGGACGCGTGTACTAGAATAAACCAAATTTCGGAAAATTCATTACACGTGATGCTAGACGAAAACCCGGACAAAGTTCACCCAAGCTGGCCGGAGACCATCACCTCGGCGACCTCCCCCCACGTCGGTGACCTGCTGCAAGTTACCCCCTCTAGAACATAAAAATGGCCAAGGGACAGACCTCCGCAACTGCAGGAAGGTCAATGGGGGGCGACCAGGAACAGGCCGAGGTGGAGACCTCGCGCCGACCTCCCAGAAAAACAATGCAGCTCCATGACCTCCGTGAGTTGTAGTGACCCAGGAGGATTTTAGCCCTGCTCGGAGGGACCTCGCCAACAACCCCGACGAGCTCCAATGCACCATCGCGACCCTGTAGAGGTTGCAGCAGAGGCAACATGACGAGCTCGCCCTAGTGCCTAGGCGAGCTCCAGCCGCCGAGGCCCGGAAGCAGACGAGGCCCACTCAGGGCACCCAGACCCGGGGGGAGTACAGTGTCCTCCCCACTGAGCAAGAGGCAAGCTCGGCCCAAGCTCGCCAGCACCACGAACGGGCCGGCCAGGCCAAGATGGTGGAGGAGGAGCCCGCCCCACACACCGGGCGAGCTTCGGCCTACACCGAGGCATCCAGCACCCACCAATCTCTGAGGAGGGAGGTCCTCCAGGGCAGACTGGGGCCCAGGTACGGGGAGAACGAACGAACAGCCACCCCGGTCACATCCCACGGGGGAGATTCAGACCTGCAGCAGCGCAGATCCGCCCACGACCGTTTGAGAAGGCCCGTTACCGACAGGTTGGGCCCCCATAGCAGACGTCAATTCCAGCCCGTCACAGAGAGGTCACCCCAGAGTGAGGCACCTCGGGGGTGTGCGTCCATGAGGTGCACGACCTTCGAACAACCTCCACCGGAGGTGACCCACGATGACGAGCTGGCCTCACTAAAAAAGGTCGTCGAGATGCTACAAGCCCAAGTAGCTGCCAAGTCTGGCGGACCTGACGCCACCACTCTCCCCGCATCCCCATTGGCACCTGCCATCCTCCGAGCACCGGTCCAGAAGAAAATCTAATTCCCGGCGATGTCCGCATACGAGGGTGAGTCCGACCCAAAGGTCCACTTGGCTAAGTATGCGGACTTTATGATCTCGGTTAGTGCCACCGACTCAACCCAATACCGGAACTTCCCGCTGACCCTAGGGGATCGAGCCCACCACTGGTTCTCATTACTCGCCCTGGGGTCAATCTGCTCATTTGGCCAACTCTCGCGGGAGTTCTTGGCCCACTTCTCCGAGTTCGGGTCCTACCTTACCCAGAAATACCGACTCGCCAGCATCCTCCAAGGCAAGGGCGAAACTGACCAGCAGTACCTGGAGAGATTCGATAAAATACTGCTGGAAGGCGAGCCGGTGAGGGAGGACACCAAGGTCATCGCAGCAATGGCTGGGCTCAAGAAGGGCACCGACCTCTGGAAGGAGATGCACCTCGCATGTCCGAACACTTACAATAAATTCCGCCACAAGGCGGGGGTATTCGTGGCTATGCAGTAGGCACTACTGAAAGAAGTTGATGCCCCGGGAGAGAAGAAGCCCAACGGGAAGAAGTCCGGGGGCACATACAAGGCCCCCCAGAACTTAAAGGCCTTTGGCAACGGGGATGAGTTCAAGGAAAAGCTCAACCAGGTCCTCACCGTCTCCGTCGACCACGTCTTTACAGCTATCAAAGATAAGGCCCTGCTGGAGGAGCCGAGACAGATCCGCCAGGACCGCACGAGGCTCAACCCCAATAAATACTGCGCCTACCACCAGGCCATCGGCCACTTGACCAGCGAGTGTAGAGACCTCCTCAAATAGCTCTGGAAATTCTATGAGGATGGGAAGCTGGCGGAGTTTGTGAAGAAGGCCCCAACTAAGAGGCCGAGGTTCGACAGGAGGGAGGCCTCCGATGATGAAGAAGAGGACGCAGGCAAACGCGGACCTCAAAACAGACGAAGGGGACCTCCCCAACCTCAACAAAACATGGAGCCCACCCGAGAGCTTTTAGTTCTCGAGGAGGAGTTTGGAGCTGCAAGAGGTCTCCAGGAAGGGGGATCCTCCATGTCCAAGAGAAAGAGGAAGCCCAAAATCTGGGCCGTGAACCAGGTCCAGGAAGGGAGCTCCGGCCCCAGGTCCGTCGCACAGCTTACTGATGAGCTGACATTTTCTTCAGCGGACCTGGAGGGGGTACTGACGCCCCACAATCACTCGTTGGTGATAACAGCCAACATCATGAACGTCCGAGTTCACAGACTACTTGTGGACACCGGTGCATTCACCAACATTCTCTTCAAATCCACCTTAGATGCCTTAGGTGATTTTTGAGTCGTATTTGGAACCTGGCAATGCTAGGATAGTGGGGTTTGGAGAGGCTGTAACCGTCCCCCTACGTAGCATTAGATTCAGCGTCCAACTTGTATCGGCCGAGGACCCGGAGCGGAGGCTGAATAGGCTCATAGATTTCCTAGTTGTCGACCAGCAGTCCTCCTACAACGGGTTCCTTGGCCGCCCGTTTATTAATGAATTCAAAGTGGCGTGTTCGACCTACTACTACTGTTTGAAATTCCCAACTCCAAAAGGTGACCAGAAAAAGGCCCGAGAATGTTTACTCCAAATCAAAGACGGCCGGGTCAAAAAGTCTGTTACGCAGGTCCACATCCATGAAGAGGATGTACAGATTCCAGCAGACGAGCCAAACACCCTAGACGTCATCTCGGTCGAAACTGAGATGATGGACGTAGGCGATTTGTCAGAAATCGACCAAGGCACAGGACCTGTGCAAGACACACAACCGGCACCAATGGAGGGATTGGAGGAGACCCAAGTGTTGGGACCTGCGCAAGTGACGAGACCTGCACAGGAACAGCAACCTGCTCTCATGGAGGTGGTTGATGAAGCCCAAGACGGGGGACCTGCGGGAGGTCAAGAACCAACACCAATGGAGGTTGACCCAACTCCCCAGGTCACCGCACCATCCCAAGTTGACAAACCACCGGAGGTACTGACAGTCGATGAACCCGCCCAAGCTGAAGGCCAACCCGATGACCTCGAACCTCGCATAGGTCACAAACCTGCGCAGATGTCACAAGAGGAGTGGGACGAGTTCATCAGCGACCCGAGGTGGAAAAGTCAAAAGAGGAAACCCACTCCCATGGAAGAATTAACGGCACTCCCGGTGGACCAGGAAAGGGACTTAGAACTTTTCATTGGTTTTGAGTTACCTGAACCGTACCGGTCGAGGATGGAACTGTTCTCGATGTCCAATCTGGATGTATTTGCCTGGTCCCACGAAGACATGACGGGAATCCCTTTGGAGCATGCTTGCCACAAACTTAACATAGATCCGATGAGGAGACCCGTACACCAAAAACGAAGGAAGTACGGACCAGACAAATACGCAGCTCTAACCGTTGAGGTGGGGAAGTTGCTAGACAACAAACTGATCAAGGAGGCTTTGTGTCATCAGTGGGTTGCAAACCCCGTCCTGGTGAAGAAACACAACGGGACGTGGAGGCTGTGCATCGATTTTACGGACCTGAACAAAGCACGGCCGAAGGACAACTTTCCACTGCCTCACATTGATCAGCTGGTAGATAGCACCGCAGGCCATGAGATGATGACATTCATAGATGCTTTTGCGGGCTATCACCAAATAGCTCTGCACCCAGATGACCAGGAACATACGGCATTCTACACCAACAAAAACATGTACTGCTGGGAAAGGATGCCGTTCGGACTCATCAACGCCGGAGCAACCTGTCAAAGGTTGGTGAATTAAATGTTTGACCAACACATTGGCGAGTCAATGGAGGTGTACGTAAATGACATAGTTGTCAAGAGTCTGAGAAAGGAGGACCACCTGGACCACCTAAAACAGACCTTCGACATACTGCGCCACTACAACATGAAGTTAAACCCCAAAAGGACTAGCTTCGGCGTACATTCCGAAAAATTCCTGGGGCACCTAGTGAGCCAGTGTGGAATAGAGGTCAACCCGACGTAGGTCCAATGCATAATCGAGATGGGCACTCCCGACTCCGTACCGAAGATCCAAAGGTTGACCGGGTGCATGGCGGCCCTGAACAGGTTCATCTTCAGGACCGGTGATCGAAATCACCCATTCTTTGAGGCAATCAAGGCAAACACATGAAGGTATATGGAGTCGGCCAAAGCTAACAAACTCCACCTCAAAAATCACTTCGTGTGGACAAACGAATGCCAGCGAGCCTTTGAAGATATTAAAGCATACCTGGCAAATACGCAGGTCCTGTCAAAGCCAATACCTGGTGAAAAGCTATACTTGTACCTAGCTGCGTAGGAGGTGGCCATTAGCTCCGTCCTGGTCTGAGAAGAGGCAAAAACATACCTACCAGTGTACTACGTAAGCCAAGTCTTACACGAAGCCAAGTTGCGGTATACCCCGACGGAGAAGCTGGCTTATGCACTGGTGATGAGTGTTAGAAAATTGAGGCCCTACTTCTTTGACCACTCGGTAGAAGTGCTGACGATGTTCCCACTACGTCAAATACTACAGCGCCCAGACACCGCCGGACGTCTGCTGAAATGGTCACTAGAGATCAGCTAATACGGTATAACCTACGCACCCCGAATAGCGATCAAGGGACAAGCGCTCGCCGACTTCATCGTCGAGCTGACTTTCCCACAAGATCCGACGAGGGGGCGTATAGCTCCGTGGCACCTCTACGTTGACTGATCGTCGACCAGCGTAGCAGCAGGTGCCGGCGTGGTCCTGATCAGCCCAGACAGACAAGTCTTCACCTCCGCAATCTGGTTCGACTTTCGAACGACCAACAACGAGGCGGAGTATGAAGCCTTGATAGCCGGACTTAAGCTATCATTAGCTGTGGGGCCAACCAACCTTCAAGTTTTCGGAGATTCCCAGCTAATATTATCCCAAGTTCGGGGGGAGTGCGAGGCCAAAGACCCGCAGATGATGACCTACCAGAAGATAGACGCGCATCTAATTTCAAAGTTCACGCAGGTCTACATCAATCAGATACCGCGGCTAGAAAACACACAAGCAGATGCCTTAGCCCGACTTGCTACCAGTGACGGCGAGGCCGAATTCACGGAGGTTGTAATCACCACGCTGAAAAACCCCTCGATGTCCGACTACAAAATAAATCAGACCTCGAGTGGGGGGCAGGAGGACAGTGAAGATGGTGAAGATTGGTGCACTCCAATCCAAAAATTCTTAAAAGACGGAACAACCCCAGTGGACACCTGCGAAGCTAGCCGGCTAATAAAGCAAGCTGCCAGATATATGCTGCTGGATGGCCAACTCTACAAATGTGGATTCTCGCTACCCCTACTCAAGTGCCTAACCAAAAAATAGGGGTCAGAGGTGTTAGAAGAAATCCACGAAGGAATTTGTGGGAGTCACGCTGGGGGGCAAGCGTTAGCATATAAGACGATCAGGAAGGGATACTACTAGCCCACTCTTCGCAAAGATGCCATTAGCTTCGCACAAAGGTGCCGAAAGTGTCAAATTTTTGCACCAAACATCCACTCCCCAGCCAACCAGCTGAGGTCGGTTTTCAGCCCATGGCCTTTCGTGAAATGGGGTATCGACTTGATCGGCCCATTTCCACCTGGCAGAGGAGGTGTAAAGTTTGTTGTTGTAGCAGTAGACTACTACACTAAGTGGGCTGATGCCGAGGCTCTCACAACAATAACACAGGAGAGGATGATCGGCTTCATTTGGAAAAACGTGATCTGCCGTTTCGAACTTCCACAGTCGATCATCACGGACAACGGAAGGCAGTTCGACGGTTAAAAGTTGAGAGACTTCTGCAGTTCATGGAACATCAAGAAGCACTACTCAACTCCTTACCATCCACAGTCGAACGGCCAGGTCAAAGCGGTGAACAAAATTATGAAACACATACTAAAGCTCTGCCTCGAAGATAAGAAAGGAAGCTGGGCAGACGAACTCCCGGAGGTCCTATGGTCTTATAGAACATCATACCGGGTCAGTACCGGAGAGACCCCGTTTGCCTTAGCCTTCGGAACTGAAGCGGTGGTACCCGTCGAAGTTCAGAACAAAACCTGGAAGGTGGTAGGGTATGATGAAGAAAAGAACGACGAAGCCTTGGCAGTTGAAAAAGACCTAATCGAAGAAACCAGAGCTTCGTCGGAGATGAAAAATGCCACCTACAAGCATAGAGCAGAAAAGTACTACAACTCCCAGGTCCGCAACCGAAGGTTCAAAGTTGGAGACCTAGTACTGAAAAAGAAAGTAATGGCCCCACCTGGTGTGTTCGGGTCAAACTGGGAAGGACCGTTCCGGGTTACCGCAGCCTGGCCAAACGATACCTACAACCTCGAAGACGCAGATGGCAACGCCTCGTCATACACCTGGAGTGCAGCCCACCTAAAAAAGTTCTACCAATAGACTAGAATTCTGTAATAGACTAGTCAAAGGTTCGCATCAGAAGTATTGATAGCAACCAGTGTAAATTACGTTGCTACAAAAAGTTAAAAAATTTAAAGTCAAAAATTTGTCAAGCGTCTGGACCTGCATAGCTCACCCACTGGGCGAGCTGCTTGAGGTCGCCTACTACCCAAGGGGAGCTCGCCTGCATTAGCTCACCAGACACTCGAAACTTCACGATGCGCAAGCACCAAGGTCCCAAACGTTGTAATCAAAATGCTAGTAGGCAAAGGCCGTAGTGCCCAAGGTCGCGAAGGTACCCTTCTTAAAGGGTCGCCAAGCACCAACTGCCTTAAGATAGAAAAAATACACAAAATGACGTCAAAATGTATAAGGCTAGGTTCGTGAAACCCAAACGCCCAGCGTGAATTAACAAAGTACAACTCGCAACCCTAAGTGGTTTAAGACGAGCGACTCGCAACCCCAAGTGGTTTAAGACGAGCGATTTGCTGCACTAAGTGGCGTGAGACGAAGAATATGTACTATCAAAATGGAGGTACGATTCGTAGTCTTAAGTGGCATAAAATGAGATTCGCTTCTCAAAGTAGAGTAAGACGAACAATTAAGTACCCGAAATACACGAACAAGAGAGTAAAAATTATAACGTAAAGACCAAAAACGGAAGTACAAAGAGTTAGGCAAAATGGCTCAATTTCTATTCAAAAGACACTTAGGAAATCTTCAAGACAAAAATACTTGAAAATTCCTAAGTGTTCGAAGTGGCGCTGGCCACAAAGGCCGACCAGCTAGCCGTCTTTGAAGTAAATAAGTATGCTCCTTCTGGGTGAGCTATACAAAGCCCGGTGAGCTCTAACTACTTTAACAAAAATAAAAGGCTACAAAAATAAAGCTCCTTCTGGGCGAGCTATGGAGCCCGACGAACTACAACTACTTGAAAAAATTAAAGAAAAAATAAAAGAGACTAAGTCTCTGGAGCAGTTGGAGCGGGAGCATGGGGGCATCACCAGGGAGTCGGGGCAGGTCGGTGATATTGCCCGTGCAACCACTGGTGTTAAACTCGCCTATGTTGACCATTGCGTCCCCGCAAATCTCTTGCATTTGCTCCAGTGTGGGGGGAGTTCGCACCTCGTCCCCGGTGACCTCTTCCTCGACGTCGGCAGTCAAGACCTCGAAGGTCTGAATGATGTTGAATTTCTCTCGGGCGGCATCGAGGTTGACCCCGTATCGGGTGAGGTCCCTATGTTCAGCTCAGTGCCGGGGGAATTTTGGCCTTCTCCAAGCAGTCATCAAATTCCCCCACCAATGCCTCCCACTCGCTCTCCTTGTTCATCCGAGCCCATTGGAAGGAACGGATGACCTCGGCAAAGCAGAGGACGTAGCTGAGGTCTGTGGCGATCAGCTTGGCGAGCTCCAGGGCCTCTGGTGAAATAGAAGCATTGATCTGGCCCCGGAGCTCGGCGTTCTCAAGCGCCTTCGCGGCGACCTCTTCACGAAGCCGGGAACACTCCGCCGAGTTGCCCTGACTCTGCTCCCGGATAAGCCTCACCTCGTCCTGGGCCCGGGCGAGGTCCTCCTCCCTGCTGGCGAGCTTCTGGTGAGCTAGCTCGAGCTCAGCTCTCTGCCGGTTCAGCTCGGCCTGGGCCTTCTCCAATTTCCTCAGTGCATTTTGTTCCATCCCCGCGAGCTCCTCTGCCGCCTTATTTTTCTCATGGCCAAGTCTCGTCACTAAGGCCTTGGTGTCGTGGCAACCTTTATCGGCGGCAGTTATTTCATCCGTGAGGAGCTGGGTAGTCACCATGACCGCGCACGCGTAGTGCATCACTAACCTCGCCTTGTCGGCCATCCTCTGCCTCTCTATCATGCCGAGCTCCGAGGCAGAGAGGTACTTGGGAGCCTCGGTGAAGATGCGGCGAGCTGCACCAGGTGGGAGATCCCTCGAATTGGCCAGAGCTCGGCATCTCTCCACCGTGTGGAGAGCCTCAGGTCGGTGGGGAAACTCGGCGGGGGCATACCTGTGAACCATCGAAGTGTTAGCAAAAAATACATAAAAGTTATAAAAGACCAACATCCAACTTCAAAGAGAAGCTCGCCCTCTTACCCGAACCTATCAGGATTGAGGCCGAGAAGCGTGTCATCCTGAATAGGGGTCCCGTAGGGAGACGGTGGGGGCGCACTCTGAGGAGTTGGAGGATTATTGTGAGGAACAAGGGCTCGCCCTGACCCGGAGCCTCCTCGATCACTCTGCTCAGAGTCTTCATTACGGAGGCCGGACCTCATCCGCTTTTGCGGGCGAGCTTCCTCCTCGCTCACCCGTGAGCCGTCGCCGCGATGCAGAGATCGCCGAGAGCCTCGCTCGGCCTCGGACTCTTCTCGCCCTGAACCCTTCTTGGTCTTAGCGACCTTATCCTTCGGTGGCTGGGGGGCAGGGTTCTTATCCTTCGGCGGCTGGGGGACAGGTTTTTCTTCTTTTGGAAGCCGGAACCCCCAGCTTTGTCGGCGGGAGGAGGGGCCTTGGCGAGCTCCACTTTCTTAGTGGCCTCTAACACTACCCCAGAAGGGATCCCAGAACGATTGGGGCGATTTTTGCCCATCTTTAGCTGGCGAGCTAAGAAGTTATAGGCCTCAGGGACGTCTATGGGAGGAAGGTCGGCAACGGGACATGTGCCTGCAAAATGAAAATAAGGGATTAGCAACCCACCGAGCTCCATTTATAAATTGGCGAGCTACTAAGACTCCAAAATTGTGAGGGTTAGAACCTTGAGGAGCGAGGTGGTGGGGCGAGGTAATGAGACCGGCGAGCCTACGGCAGTGATGCTGGCACAGATGCTTGATCTCGCGATCTTTCTTCTCTCGCAAGCAACAAACAGTCCGCATGAACTCAAAGTCGACTGAAATCTCGGTCTTCCCGCGGCTCGACTTATGACGCTTTAGACCTGCAAAAAAGGTAGATTAGATTAGTAAATCTAATCCGACGCACACACACCGAAGCACACCACCTACTGCTGGGCTCCCCATATTCCTCGGGAGAAAGGATACGCCCTCCACGACCATTTGAAGCTCGCCAGTCCCCGCCAATGAAGAAAAATTGTTTTTTCCAGTCCCGAATCTTGCTGGGAAGGATCCCCAGGAACTTTTCCCCCGGGCGAGCTTGGAGGGAATAGTACCCCTTCCCGTCCCTCACCTGCCGGGTCACATTAAACAACTCACTGATCTTCGCCGTGCTCAACCGATTCTCATAGCCCTCGAGGCCGAAGATGGTCAACGTCGCCAGTAAGTTGCTCCATGCGTTGGGGGTTAACTGCGTTATGGCGAGGTTTGTGTCCATCAGGAATTACCCAATGATGGGGTGCAGGGGCAAGGTAAGCCCGGCCTCCAAGGTATGAATGTTGATGGCTGTGAGCCCGGCAGGAGGGAGGTCGGTACTCTCTTTACCCTCGGGGGCATACATGAAGCTGTCCAAAGGAATGCGGTACATCTTTCGAATCTTCGGCAGGGCAAACTCGCTGATAATGCTCTCCACCTCGGTCGCCTTGAGGTCAGATTTGCCAGCAGCCTTGCGAAAAGCTCGCTGGGGTAGAGGGAAGCTCGCCGCGTGGGCTTCCACATACTCCCTCCATCCGAAATCATGGACAACGTCGGCAGAGACTTGGTAATCAAGTAGTTTAGGGAATGGAAAATCAATGAACCGAAGGTACTCATAAGTAACCTCCGTCCCAACATCGTCGTCATCCTCCTCGTCAACCTCGCGAGCCAGCTCGCTGGCTTGGTCGCCGGTCTCGACGACCTCTTCCTGAGCCCCCGCGACCTCCACCTCGTTCAGGGCAGTGGCCCCCCCGGTAGCCCGCTCGAATTGCTCCCAGAGCTTGCGGAGTTCGGATCTTTCGCTGGAATTAGTAGCTTGCTCACTGGAGTCGGAGCGAACCTCGCCCAGGAGATCGCGACTGCTCGGGCGAGCTACAGAGCTCACCCCGAAACCCGATGAGATCATCACGGGGGTTGTTTGGGGGATTAGCCGATCGTCGATTATGGGTCTCTTCCCCAAGTTACGGTTTGAGGCGGTCCGGCTTGAAGAGTGTTCAGACATGGTGAATTGGTTATCAGAGTGTTCGGTTTTTAAGTCCAAAAGTTCAAGGTCAGCCCGACAATTATCGGAATACTCGGGTATGTGGCCGGAAATCTGAAAAGAAAGAAGGAGAGAAAAAAGAATTGGGTTTCTACCCTTGGGAACACTCGGAGATGCATCGGAAGCAAGGAAACAATCACCGGAAATTCGCTCGGAAAAGTGAAGAAGTAAAGTGAGGAATGAACCTGCTTTCGCCTATTTATAGGCGGCAGGGCGAGGCCGAATATCCAGGAAGTCCGGGGGTTTAATTGCAAAGAATTTGAAAGATCATCATAATTGGCCCGGGAAACAACACCTAAAAAGGCGTGCGTGACGCCTCGAATCTCGCCCCACATTGGCTCGAGAAATCGACTCAGAAGAGCTCGCCTGGAAGTTAGCACATCAGCTCACCCACACAGTAGATAAATCATGATGTAGGCGATCTGGGGGGCAAATGTTGACGGGCGAGCTACCTAAGAAGGATTAGAGGACTAAGCGGCCTAAGGCTGGGGAGGTCGCCAACATACCTCGGGGGGGGCCGAGGGGCCGATCTCAGTCATCCTGCGAAGAGGGGAGCTCGCTAAGGCGCCTAGCCCCACCTGGGAAAGGAGGTCGGCAAGAGAGCTCACCGAGGTCTTGAGGCCCGCTCATCTTCACGTGGTCCTGTGGACATAAGGCGTCAAAGCTCGCCCTGGAGCTCGCCTAAGAGCTCGTCGCGTAGCCTGCTAGATCCCCAATGGTTGCGCTCTTTTTCCCTCCGTCTGGTTTATCCACAAGGGTAGTTTACGGCGAGGTTTTTAACAAGGCCCATCTAGTCTAAGGCATAGTAGTAGGACGAGGCACGGTATAGGGAGCAGTGTGAGAGACCAAGGCAAGGGTAAGGAACCCTCGTCAACATCGGAAGCTAAATAGGCTCGTAAGGTGCCGCCTCACACTCGCACACCTATAAATAAGACCTCTCTTGTAACTATTGTACAATTCAATACAACGAATACATTCCCTACACTTTACTTTCTCTCTCTAAACTCTTTACTCTCTCTCTATATTATCCAAGAACATGAAACCCTTCGATTATTATTTGGTAGAATTAATCCGACATAACTAGCCACATAACAAACACAATTAGTAAATTCTATCAACAACTTGTTGATTTGAAAATTTGTTCATTGATTCGATTTTGATTGTTGATTTGATGAAATTGTATTTTAGACTTGTTTGATATTGAGCAATGATTCTATGGCATTTGACTTGTACTTGATGCTTCATTGATACAATTATTCCCCTATCTTATCGCTTCGTTGCTCAAGGACGAGCAACAATCTAGTTTGGAGGTGTGATTAGGGTCATAATTGCATCTTTTTGCATCCATTTTTATATGGTTTTGACGTGCTTATGTTCTTATTTGACCCTAATATGCTATACTTTGTGCATTTAACCCTTTTTCGCTAGAAAGTTGTGTTTGTAGGTGAAAACGAGCAAAATGAGGAAGAAACGAGCAAGATCGAGAAAAGTCCGGAATTCTTGAGTTGAGCCAATTGGTGAAAATGATATATCATGTTGAAAAGCTCGAAGAGAGGGTCACAACGCAAAAAGAATCGAGTGAATCGGAGCTCTAGAACTCAAGATATGAAGAAAACAACTCGCTAGGCAGCAAGTCAACACGAATTGCGCGGGTTCGTTCTGGAACGGCAGATAACGTCGCATGCGACCTCGCGCGCGATCGTGATCGACAGGTGTTAAGGTGTGGTTCGGCAGTTTGGTAAAGCGTGCAAACTCGCTGCCGATCACGATCGGCAGCCCTCCAGTTAACGTTCGGCAGCAGTTCCGAAATTTCACAATTTCAGGGTTATTTTCATCTTATTGCACGTTTAATGAAGGGCACTTTGGACTAAACATTGTAGGCACTATAAATACCTCAAGGATCATATTTTCAAGGCATCTTCTTCATTAGTTAGTTCTTAGATTAGTTTAGAGAGAGAATTAGGTAGTTACTTAGTGGGTTCTTAGTTAGATTCAATCTTCTTTCTTCCATAACTTTTGATCCGTCCGTCGGATTTCCGATCCGTTTGTTCCTACATTCTTCTATAGATTCAAGCTACAATTGTACAGTTCAGTTCAATTCTCCAACAATTGGTAAGATTTCTTGTATTTCATTTCATATTAGTGTTAATCATGTTTGTCTATAGCTTAATTGTTGATTTTCATTTCCAATTAGCCATGGGCTAATATCCTTGTTGCATGGTTGTATGAATACTGTGGGAATTTAGTCTCTTGTTAATCCTATGCATGAATTAGTGATCTTGATGGATTAGTTCTCTTATTAATGACTTGTATGAATGCTTGGGATGTTTAATTGGAATGTATGGCTTATATGTTTTAGCAATGAAATGAGAATTGAGCTATAAGAACTTTATGCATACCAAGTGTTAGATATTTGGCTTGTTTGACCAATGAGAATTGCATATTATCCTAAGACCTCTTAATTTGAGTGTTGGAAGTTGTAGAGAGATCTAGACATCCAATAGAGCCCTTACCTTGTGTTGTAGAGAGATCTAGACACTAGTTGGCTTAACTAAGACACCAAGAGATCTTTTGCATGCTAGGATGGATAGGACATTAAAGGAACCATAGTAGGATTACTTCCATGTACACTTCACACTTACTCACTTCTTTGAGGTGATAGTTAGGATTTACTATTCTTGCTTGATTAGTAGATAGAAACATGATCCTTTCCTGCTTTCCTAGCTATCTACCTTTGTGAACACTCAATACTTGCTTGATATCGCATCGTTTCCCTGTGTTCGATATTTAACTTGGTTAACTTGCCACGATAACAACGACCACGTTTACTTGCGTGGAAATCATCACGATTTTGGCAAACAACAGGTATTCAGTTCAGGGGGAACGTACTGAGGAGTGAAGTCTGATGGAGACATCCTTAAAGTCTGAAGCTGTTCCAATCCTGAAGGTATGATCGTCCTGAAGATGATCAACCTGAAGCTGCAACCTCAAAAACCTAGAAAGAATCTTGAAGATGCCTAGATGCCATCCTGAAGAAGACCACTGATCCTGACAGAACTGAGTAGACTAAGCATTCTCAGGGAAGTCTCTATCAGTGAAGGCAGTGTGTAAGCTTGATCAGGCTGAATGTCCTTCTGATGTTCTTAAGTGCTGACTTGGGCCTAGTATCAATTAATCTGATATTTGTAAGCCCTGAGACCCAAAGGTTACACGTGCGAATGGAAGTCTGATGAAGCAGAAAGAATGTCAGAGTCTCCAACATAAGACAAACATTTATCCTGAGTTAAGAATGAGAAACTCAGAGTTATAAATGTACGAGGTTCAGTAAAGTCAATACCGACAAACTAGCCGTTGGATAACCGACCAGTTAGAAGACGACACGTATGTACGGAGACTGAGCACATTTAATGCTTCTCAGAGTTGCAGGCGGCGGATCAGAAACCTTGCCATACTAGGTATGGTCTCTGTCAGACAAGGACAACCAGTACCTGCACCTATCCTCCAACAGATCTTTTTCAAACCTCCCTATAAATACAGAATGCCTTGCCCCCATTCAAGGTTACGGGAAATTTCCAAGTGAAGAATTATCAAGATTCCAAGCACTCAAAGCATACTTTGAACAGCACTCTGAAACCTTAAATTTCCCTAGTGTTGCAGTAGGCATCTATTCTGTATTTTGCTTAGAGTATTGATCCCATCCTTAGCACTGATTTGTTAGAGGGATCAATACACAATAGTTGGAAAACGTGAATACCAAACCCCTCAGGTTGTGAGTTGGTTGGTAGGAAGGACTGGGACTTGTAAAACCACCCAGGGGTCAGTTCCTAAGAGAGAAAGTTGGCTATTTGTGTCCCTAGGCACGTAAAACCCAAGTACCTATCCTCAGGGTTTTAAAGATAGCTTCCTGTTCAATCAAGTCGTGGACGTAGGAGTTGGTTATCTCCGAACCACGTTAAAAAGACCCTTGTGTGCTGATTTACTTTTTGCTCAGGATCATAAACTGTCATTCATATTAACCTGAAGCATACTTGCATTGTTTCTGAAAAACCATCAGGACTGACTTGTCATCCTGATCAGTAAACTGTGCACCAGCCTTAACAACGTTTTCACTAAGCAAACTGATAAGTTTTCAGAACTAAAACGAGTAAACACTTAAGGGCTCACATTCTGCACTAACCTGAGCTTACTGAGATAGTAGCCCAACTAACTAGCTTCCGAGCGGTCAGTAGGATTGTTATCTCTACTGAGCTTCTGAGAGCACAACTCTGACTTAGCTTATTTAGTTCATTGCTGATCCGTCCCTGCTGCCCCTAAGGACCTTCAGTAGACTGAACATTTCAGGAGCTTCCTGACTAAGTCTGAAAGAGCATTTTCCTGAGAATTCGGGAAAATCTGACATCAGTGTATTCCCCCCCCCATACACTGATTATACTCATTTCGGGACCAACAATATGTCTCCCTCTTCAAGCACTCAAAGAGGAGGATCAAGCATGAACTGTAGAGTTAACAAATCTATAGCTCCTAAAAGGGCTTGGATTGCAAAGAGTAACACTGGAGGAAATCCAAAGTATTGGATTTCTAAATAATTCATTTTTTTTGCAGGGACATGTTACAACCACCAAAAGAGAGATTTGGTATATCGACAGTGGTTGTGCAAGACATATGACTGGAGATAGAAACTTGTTACAAAATGTGAAAGATCACAAAGGTCCTAAGGTTGCTTTTGGTGATAATGCTAGTGGAACAGCTAAAGGATCAGGAAGTCTGCTCAAAGGAAATGTTCAGATCAATGATGTTTATTTGGTAGAAGGATTAAAGCACAATTTGCTTAGTGTAAGTTAATTTTGTGACAAAGGCTACACTGTAGACTTTACACATAACACTTGCATAGTCAAAGATATTGAATCCCAAACCACAAAACTGACAGGAACTAAAAAAGGGAATTTTTACATTGTAGAGTGGGATTCTACAGCTGAAACTACCTGCTTTCTAGCTAATAATTCCAATGAAGTAAGTCAGTTGTGGCACAAAAGAATGAATCACATAAACTTTAAAACCATGAATGAACTTGTGAATAACAGACTTGTAAGAAGTCTACCAAACATAAAGTTCAGGAAGGAACGTCTATGTGATGCTTGTGTTAAAGGGAAACAAGTCAAGAAGACTTTCAAAAGCAAGACACACTCAAGCACATCAAGGATACTTGAATTACAGCATATGGATCTTTTTGGACCTATAGAACCTGTAAGCATAAGCGGAAAGAAATACACTTTGGTTGTAGTAGATGATTACTCAAGATTTTCTTGGACAGTGTTTCTAATAAAGAAGAGTGAAACTCTATAGAAGCTACCAGAATTATTGAGAAGGATTCAAACTGAAAAGAACTTAAAGATTGTGAAGATCAGATCAGATAGAGGAACAAAATTCACCAATCAAGTCATTGAAGAATATTGTTCACTATATGGCATAATGCATGAATACTCTACAGCCAGAACCCCACAACAGAATGGTATTGCAGAAAGGAAGAATAGAACACTCAAGGAGGCAGCCAGAACAATGATTGTTGAAGCAAAATTGCCTAAGAAATTTTGGGCAGAAGCAACAAGCACTGCACGTTATACTCAAGATAGATGCTTAATAGTGAAAGATCATAAGAAGACTCCATATGAGTTATGGAAAGGAAGGACTCCTAATATCTCTTATCTACACATATTTGGATGTAAATGCTACATACTGAATAATGGAAAAGAACACCTCAAGACTTTTGATTCAATGTCAGATGAAGGTATATTTTTAGGTTATTCTAATGTTAGTAAAGCATTCAGAGTGTATAACAAGAGATTAATGATTGTGGAAGAGTCACATCATGTTATTTTTTATGAACAACATAGCTCCCCTGAAGAAATTGTTGAAAACTCTAAAGAGGACAACTCTACAGTCACAAGTCAGCAGCAGTATGTTGAAATCAAAACTCCTGTAGAATTGATCAACAAAGGCTTTGGCACTGTGATAGTTGAGTTACCTCCCTTAGAGAATGTGGAAGACTTAGTCTATGAGAATGTTCTAACAGAAGTAGAACCACCAACAAAAGGACCTGATGAGTCTGCAGTAGGTTAATCTATAGCTGTAGAGAACAACGATCAAAGACTAGAACCTGAATCAGATTTGATTTGGCTGAAAGATCACCCCCCTGAGCATGTAATTGGAAACTTATCAGATGATGTAAAGACCAGAAAATAGATCCATGAGGCAATGTTTGCTACATTTCTTTCATCTTCAGAACCTACTGATATTCATAAAGCACTGCAAGATGTCAATTGGATTATTGCAGTGCAAGAAGAATTGAATGGTTTTGAGAGAAATCAAGTATGGGAACTTGTTCCAAGACCTAGGAATCACAAAGTGATTGGAACTAGGTGGGTGTTCAAGAATAAACTTGATGAAGATGGAATTGTGACAAGAAATAAAGCAAGGCTAGTTGCTCATGGCTATTGTCAATCTGAAGGCATAGATTTTGATGAATCATTTGCCCCAGTTGCAAGATTAGAAGCTATAAGAATATTTATAGCCTATACTGCACATATGAACTTTACAGTCTACCAAATGGATGTAAAGAGTGCATTTCTTCTATCAGAAGAAGTGTATGTTGAACAACCACCAGGATTTGAGGAATCTACAGCTGAACACATGGTTTATAAGCTTAGAAAGGCCCTTTATGGACTTAAGCAAGCACCAAGAGCATGGTA
Source organism: Prunella vulgaris (assembly GCA_026898435.1). Classification (NCBI taxonomy): domain Eukaryota; kingdom Viridiplantae; phylum Streptophyta; class Magnoliopsida; order Lamiales; family Lamiaceae; genus Prunella; species Prunella vulgaris. The sequence goes on along the minus strand of JAPKLY010000109.1, from coordinate 1,128,254 downwards.
TGATACCCTATGTGATCATTTGATCAAAAATGGATTCAAAAAGGGTATGGTTAACAAGACCTTATTCAGATTACAACATGGAAACGACATATTGCTTGTTCAAATCTATGTTGATGATATAATCTTTGGCTCAACCAATGAAGAATTATGCAGAAAGTTATCTAAGGTCATGACTGAGAAATTTGAAATGGGCATGATAGGAAATCTGAATATCTTTTTGGGTTTACAAGTTAAGCAAATGAGAGATGGAATTTTCATCAATCAAGCTAAATATACTCAAGAGATTATCAAAAGACTTGGAATGGACAGCTCTAGGCCTACCAATATACCTATGACACCTTCTGTGAGTCTTGACAAAGATGAGAATGGCAAAAGTGTTGATGTAACCAAATACAGGAGGTTAATTGGATCATTGCTATACCTTACAGCTAGCGATTCCAAGCTAATCCTAAGGAATCATACTTGAATGTTGTAAAGAAGATCATCAAATATGTCAAATCCACACAAATTCTAGGATTATGGTATCCTGAAGAAGGAGGAATTGAACTCATTGGCTACACTGACTCAGATTTTGCAGGCTGCAAGATTGATAGAAAGAGTACTGGTGGGATTTTTCAATTCCTAGGTGAAAGATTGGTGTCATGGCACAGTAAGAAGCCAAATTCTATTGCTCTCTCTACAGCTGAGGCAGAGTACATTGCTGCTGGAAGCTCTTGTGCACAAATCTTATGAATGTAATATCAATTACAAGATTATGGTATTAATGCAAGAGAAACTACTATATTTTGTGACAATACAAGTGTTATTGCTATTACACAGAATCCAGTTTCACACTCTAGATCAAAACACATAGATGTAAGGTATCATTTCATAAGAGATCATGTTGAAAAAATGGATGTGAAATTGACAAAGATTCATACTGATTTGAATCTTGCTGATATTTTCACTAAACCTTTGTGTGAATCAAGATTTTCAATCTTGAGAGTTAATTTGGGAATGTTAGAATTGTGAAAAGACTCTATGAAAATCACTAAATTGCAAAGACAAACCTAGAAAATTGGAAATTCATTGAAAAAGAAATTTGCAGCTGCAAAGTCATTCAACTGCAGAGTTGTTAACTCTACAGCTGTAGACTTGGCACTTAACTGTAGATTCCTTACAAATGTAGATTTCCATATTCTAAATATGTCAACTGCAAACTTAGAGAATTTACAGTACTTTGTACAATTCTGAAAATTAAATGGAGCACTACAAATTCAGAAATGTCAGTACTTAGTGATAGGCATTTTGGATTTATTCAGCATTTTAAATAATAAAATGTTTGAATCTATGTAATATTTTAAATGAATTTAAATTCTATGTGAGTTATATTTTGGACAAACTTAATTATAAGTTTAGGTTCTAAATTTAAAAACTCATAGATTTTAGGTCAAAGACAGTTATACCCCTCACTGTCTTTAATGTTTGTTTAAGGAAAGGTATTTAAAGGACTCTTCATCCTTTTATATCCTACTTTACACATTCGAACCTCTGAAACATAAAAACTCCCTATCCCTCACCTTCTAAAATAAACCACCATGGCAATGAAAGTAATATTTGGTGCCCTGTTCGATTTTGAGGAAATCCAAAAGAAGCACCCTACTGACGCTATGGAAAGCGTAGTCAGACATATTGTTAATCAAGGGATTCATTACTGTCTCACTCATATCCCAAGAGCTTATGATGATAAGATAGTCCACGAGTTCTACAAAAATGCTGAAGCAAATGTGGAGAGGAAAACACTTTCTGTGAAGATGCAAGGAAGAAGTGTTAAAATCACAGCTGAAGACATTTGCAGAGCATTACATTTGAGGAATGGAGGTGATTCTCATGACAACCTCAATTTTTCTGATGAAGACAAAAGATATTAGAGGAAGTTCACTGCAAAGAAGTTGTTTCCTGAGAATTGGAAGAGGACATACAAGATGAACGACCTTGCAGTTAAGTATGTATATCTTTATGAAGCTATAGATAAATGTCTTTTATGTAGAACTGGAGCTCATGATACTGGTACTATACTTAGGGTCATAATTGCATCTTTTAGCATCAATTTCTACATGGATTTGATGAGATTATATTCATATTTGACCCTAATTTGCTATGAATTGTGCTATTGACCCTTTGTTGGCAAGAAAGTGTGCTTTGTAGGTAAAAATGAGCAAAAACGAGGAATTCCTGAGTATTGGAAAGGAGATGATGGAATCCGAGCCCATGGAGATGTTTCTTATACTCAATTGAAGACCCTAGGAAGCTTAGACGAGTCGTCAGATCGAATATGAAAAAGTCAAAAATCGGATGTCGGCACTTGAACTACAATCGAGCACTGGCTTAAGGACGTCCGAGCGCCTGTCTTGTGGTGGTCGAGCGGATTTTACCTGTATGTCCAAGTCACCGCCGCTCGACTGCCTAGCCACCCCCGCTCGACCACGAGCCATGAAGACCGTCCGAGCGAGCCACTGAAGTTGTCCGAGCACTAGGTTTGATTTTGGGTTTTGAAAGGGCAATTTCGTCCTTTCGCCCGTTTAATGAGGGATATAATGGTCCAAGCCTAAGGGGTACTATATATACTTCATACTTTAGACTTCTTAGAGAATTCGACACATCATCATTCACTTTCTAGATTCTTAGAAGTTAGGAGAAGTTACTAGTTGGGTTCATTAGATCTCTTCATACAATTTTTTGATTACTTTTGATCTACCGTGCGGATCGTTAATCCGTTTATTTCTACACTCTCGTCACATCAAGAGCTACGTTTTGACCGATTGAATTATAATTTCCATTGGTGGATCATTAGATAGATTTTCAAGGTATTGAGTATCTTTACCAATTCTTTTGTAATAGGTAAGTCTTTGCAATTTCTCTTTAAATTCATTGTCATGATGAATGTAGTTAGCTTAATTGTTCATTTTTTATACAAATTAGCCATAGGCTAATACTCTTTTGAATTGGTATATGATTCTTATGGAGTAATATGGTGCTATTGTTGATCTTATGAATGTTATGAGATGTTGGATGATTGATTCTCTACAATTGTGAGCAAACTTTCCACAATTTTGTCACATCTTGATGTTGGCAAAAAGGGGGAAAGTGGAATTGAGAAAGATATCAAAGAAGGTGATAAAGTTGTTAGGGTTATACTAGAAAGTATGCTTTTACTTTGTATAACTAAAACTGAATCTTTGAGTTTTATCTGAAATAAATCTTTTATCACTGTGCTTTAGATAAATATGAATGTTATTTATTTATTGCAATCCGTTCATATTATAGTACAAGTTACACTATAGATAAATGTGGTGATCCCCAGATAACTCACAGTAAGATCACATTATCAGTTTTTTGTAACAAGTATTAAATTCACAACCTAGATGGGATTTGAACACCCCATTGGTAAACAGTTGATGTGTAGATCCCAGATTGGCTTATCTTGACCACGGGATTGCACTAGTGCATGATGATGCATTGAAGAGGACCTACAGGGAGGTAATTCTTCCGTACTGATTTATGGGATGAAGAATTAGACCTCAGTGGTCATTTATTTCTAAACCGCTGTCCCTTAAATAGGACTGTGTGTGATCCGTGCGTGGCACTTAAATTAGAGGGCCTAATCCTATACCAAAGGTACAAGTTGATGTACCACGTGACACACCAACACAACGGGAGCCTCGTCGTAGTGGGAGGGTTGTGAGACAACCCGAGAGATTCATGTTCGTGGGAGAGTCGTATGACTTGGTCCCAGGGGAAAATGAATTGGACCCATGGACATACGACGAAGCACTCCAAGACAAGGATGCAGATTCTTGGCAAACAGCAATGAAAACCGAGATGGGGTCTATGCAAATGGATGTCAAGACATCTTTCCTTAATGGAAGTCTTGAAGAAGAAATCTATATGTATCAACCCGAAGGTTTTATTGAAAAAGGCCAAGAGCACCTTGTATGCAAGCTTAAGAGGTCTATCTACGGACTTAAGCAAGCATCGCGAGCTTTGGAATCAATATTTTGATCAAGTAATAAAATCTTATGGTTTGGATCAAAATGAATTTGAGAGTTGTGTGTATAAGAAGTGTGTCGGAACTGCCGTGGTATTCTTGATACTATACGTAGACAACATTTTGCTCATTAGAAACAATGTAGCGGTGTTATCAGACGTGAGGGTATGGTTATCAAATCAGTTTGATATGAAGGACTTAGGGGAAGCCGGTCATGTCTTAAGGATCAAGATTACTCCAGATCACAAGAAATGAATGATCGGCTTATCGCAAGCTTCATACATAGATATTGTTTTGAAATGGTTTAGCATGCAGAATTCCAAGAAAGGTTTTGTACCTTTTAGACATGGAATTCATCTATCGAAATAGATGTGTCCGAAGACACAAGAAGAGATAGATTGCATGAAAGGCATCCCATATGCTTCGGTAGTTGGAAACCTCATGTATGTTATGCTATGTACGAGACCGGATATCTGCTTTGCCGTAGGCATGGTAGCATGATATCAAAGTAACCCCGGGAAAGAGCATTAGACGACTGTTAAAAACATTCTGAAATATCTCAAGCGAGCTCGAGATAGAATGTTAGTTTATATAGTCTAATCCCCGTTAGGTATTCGGACTCGAATTTCCAATCAGATATAAATTCCAAATGGATCTACCTCGAGTAATGTGTTTCGTTTGGGGAAGGAGTCATGATATGGTGAAGTGTGCATCACTGATTCTACCATGGAAGCCGAATAAGTAACTGCTTATGGAGCAGTGAAGGAATCGGTTTAGCTCAAGATCTTCTAAGTGGACTTGCATAAAATTCCGAATTTGTCTAGCATTGTAATGCTAGGGCAGTTGCGAATTCAAGGGAACCAAGAGTCCACAAGGCCAACAAACACATTTAAGGATATACAATCTTAGACGAGATATCGTTAAGAGAGGAGATGAAGATATGACAAAGATCGCATCGGAAGACGACCTAGTTAATCCTCTCACAAAGTGTTTGCCTCTATGTACATTCGAGAGACATGTGGGAGGAATGGGAGTCAAGTGTGTTGCCAATCTGCTTTGAGTATAAGTGGGAGAAATTATTAGGAGATGTGTAGTACATAGATGTGTTGTAGTATACTTAAAAGCAGACTTTGAGTATAAGTGGGAGATTATTAGGGTTATACTAGAAAGTATGCTTTTACTTTGTATAACTAAAACTGAATCTTTGAGCTTTATCTGAAATAAATCTTTTATCACTGTGCTTTAGATAAATATGAATGTTATTTATTTATTGCAATCCGTTCATATTATAGTACAAGTTACACTATAGATAAATGTGGTGATCCCAGGATAACTCACAGCAAGATCACTTTATCAGTTTCTTGTAACAAGTACTAAATTCACAACCTAGATGGGATTTGAACACCCCATTGGTAAACGGTTGATGTGTAGATCCCAGATTGGCTTATCTTGACCAAGGGATTGCACTAGTGCATGATGATGCATTGAAGAGGACCTACAGAGAGGTAATTCTTCTGTACTGATTTATGGGATGAAGAATTAGACCTCAGTGGTCGTTTATTTCTAAACCTCTGTCCCTTAAATAGGACTGTGTGTGATCCGTGTGTGGCACTTTATTTTGTTATGGGTAAAGAGTCAATAAGACTCAATACTTTGTATTTTAGGTGACGCCATTGAGAACATGACAGTTGCTAAGACTTAATACAGAGGAACTTGTGCTTGGAGAGTCTTGCACGATTAGTCCCCTTAGTGGGCTCTAAACGTTCGTCATACTAAATCTTGCAAGTGGAATTTGTTTCCGGTATGATGATAAAGAAGAGTTGTCCTTACTCCAAGGTTAAGATGTTAAATTAATTAAAGTGTTCAGTGGCTTGATTAATTAACGGATAAGAGAATCTCAAACACGGGAAATAAGTACCGGGAGCCATATGATTGTAATATGGGTTAAGATGGATAGTGCAACATTAATCCTATAGTGGAGTGAGATTAATGTTAATGGGTTGAATGGCATTGGGCTCAATGTTAGAATTCAAGACCCATTAGGAGGTCCAATCTTAATTCTCCTAAAGGCCCCTCAAGTAGCCCAATTAAATGTCCAACAATAAATAAGGTGTTTAAAATAAAAGAATTAATTTTGGGCCCAATAAGTTGTATTTTTCGAAAATGTGTATGTATATTAAATAAATGAGAGATTTTATGGAAAATAGATATGTATCTTGAATACAAGAATATCTAAAAAAATCAAGATCTCATGGAATTAAATATACATCATATTCTTCGAAAATTACATGATATTAAGTAATATCAAGAATTGAATATTTAGTATTCAAGATTATCAAGATTAGAATATTTGATATTCATGATAATCAAGATTTGAAATATTAGATATTCAAGATATTCAAGATCTTGTATTCTCATTATAAATATGAGATGATACAAGACTTCATCTTGAAGGTAATTTTCGAAAATTACCAAGTAGTTGGGCAACAAAATTGTTTTCTTTCCTTGTGTTGTGATTATTTGTATGGCCTCCCACTGGGTGCACGAATAAGGATAAGGGAATACTTGAGAAGGCGCTTGGGTTTATCAGGTTGAGAAACATCAAAAAGGACGTCTTTTGTCTCAGAAACCTCCTTTTCCATCTCAAAGGACGCCTTTTGTCTCAGAAAATATCTTTCACCAAGAGATCAAAGGACGTCTTTTGTCTCAGGAAAAGCTTTTTCACCGGAAAGTATAATTCACTAAATCTCTTAGTTCCGCATGTTTAGGGCTTTATGTGATTATATTTGTTCATATGTTTAGCATGCAAAGCCTGTTGTTGGGTATACAATTATTTGATTTAATTATGTTTAAATCATGATATTAATTGTAGGCTTAAATTTGTATTTAGCGTAAATCCTGAATAGATCCGCGTTTAATTCCCCAACAAAAGTGACTAACAGTATTTTGGAGAATGTCAAAGGAATTGGAAAATCTTTGGCTAAGGAATTTGAAGCTGCAAAGTAAATGGACTTATCTTTGAGACTAAGTGAATAGCCAGAGCAGGTGAAGGAAAGTTCACAGCCAGTACAGATGAAGGGAAGCTCTCAAGCAAGAAAGATTATACAACTCCATAAATCTACAGCTGGAAAGCAATCTACTGCAAAGACTCAACACTCCCAAGTTCAAAAACTTGCTGGTTATTGGGAAAAGACTGTGAAAGAGTCTCATGCAAGAAAGAAAGAGAAAGAAGAAAGAGAAAAGGAAGAGAGAGAGAAGCAGAAAAAGAAAGATTCTGAGGAAACCACAACCATTGTGAATGTTCAACCTTTGAACATTCAACCTATAAGCATGATACCCTCTGAAGAAAAGAATGAAGAAGCTGAGAATGAGAAAGCAATGAAATCTGAATTTGATATTTTATGGGAAGAATTTCTGAATGTTTGCAACAGACACACAGTGATCAAGAGGATCAAGTTCAAGAAAGACAGATTTCAGAAATTCAAAGCTCTGAAGGCAGATGGAACTCTATACAAATGAGATAATGCTCATCTCCTTAGTGGAAAGAAGAAGAGAGCTCCACTTTCCAAGAAAGTGTTTAAATCCAAGAAGAAGGAAGAATATTTTGCTGAATATGAATTTCAGATGTTGATGAACTACATTGAGGAAGATGAAAAGAACATGAGGTTGACTGCGCAAGGTATTTTGAAACCAATTGGAGACTCTACAGATGAAGAAGTAGTAGAAGATGTTGATCCCAAGCACAGAAGGAGATGAAGATTTGTTTGCCAAAATCGTGATGATTTCCACGCAAGTGAATGTGGTTCGTTGTTGTCGTGGCACGTTAACCAAGTTAAATATCAAACACAGGGAAACGATGCGATATCAAGCAAGCATTGAATGTCTACAAGAGGCTAATAGCTAGGAAAGCAAGAAAATCATCAAGGATTCTATCTACTATGGTAAAGCAAAGTAAATCCTAACTATCACCTCAAAGAAGTGAGCAAGTGTGAAGTGTACATGGAAGTAATCCTACTATGGTTCCTTTAGAATCCTATCCATCCTAGCATGCAAAAAATCTCTTGATGTATTAATCAATCCAACTAGTGTCTAGATCTCTCTACAACACAAGGTAAGGGTCTATTAGGTGTCTAGATCTCTCTACAACTCCTAACACTCCAATTAAGAGGTCTTAGGCTAATATGCAATTCTCATTGGTCATATAAGCCAAATATCAAACACTTGGTATGCATAAGGTTCTTATAGCTCAATTCTCATTTCATTGCTAAAACATATAAGCCATTCAATCCAGTTTAACATCCCAAGTATTCATACAAGTCATTAATAAGAGAACTAATCCAACAAGATCACTAATTCATGCATAAGATTAATAAGAGACTAAATTCACCATAGTATTCATACAACCATGCAAAAAAAGATTAGCCCATGGCTAATTGGAAATGAAAATCAACAATTAACATTCTAAACAACATGATTAAGAACTAAGACAAGAGAATTAAAGGAATTCTTACCATAAGTGGATGAATGGAAATACAAGCATCAAACCTTGAAAAGCTATCTCTAAATCCGGAATGCAAAATACTAAATTAAACCATAGAAACCTACCTTGAATCGAGAGAAGAACGTAGGAATAAACGGATCGAAATTCCGACGGACGGATCAAAAGATATAGAAGAAAGAAGATTGAATCTAACTAAGAACCCACTAAGTAACTACCTAATTCTCTCTCTAAACTAATCTAAGAACTAACTAATGAAGAAGATGCTTGAGAATCTGATCTTTGATGTATTTATAGTATCCACAATGTTTAGTCCAATGTGCCCTTCATTAAAATGCGCAAAAATACGAAAATAGCCCTGAAAATCCGAGTATTCAGGACATCTGTCGCCCAAGAGCTGCAGGTCTGTCGACCACTTGGGCGACAGCTTGGTCGACACGGGTGCCTTTTGTCGTCCAAGAGTGCTAGGTCTGTCGACCCAGCTTGGTCGACACTCCACTCGACAAATGGCTGTCTTTCCAGGGATGTTGGTCGCGCGAGGCCTGTCTTCCGAAGAAGGAACGTCTGTCGCCCGAGGCCTTAGTCTCTGTCGATGCGTGACTTCCTTGTTTTTGTCATATCTTGAGCTCTAGAACTCCGATTAACTCGATTCTTTTTGTGTTGCGACCCTCTCTTCAAGCTCTTCAAAATGGAACATAAATTGCATCAATTGGAAAAACTCCATAATTTCGACTTTTCTCAAACTTGCTCCATTCTTTCTCTTTTTGCTCGTTTTCACCTACAATCATAACTTTCTAGCCAAAAAGGGTTAAATGCACAATTTATACCATATTAGGGTCAAATATGAACATAAGTACATCAAAACCATATAGAAATAGATGCAAAAAGATGCAATTATGACCCTAATCAAGATTCAATAGATTAGACACTAAAACTACCTAGTTTTTAGTCTAATTGTGTTTTGTAAGCTGTATCTTGAACCCTGTTTATTTTATGCAGCTTTTCCTTCTGTTGGTTTATCTTATTTTGTTCTTGTTTCTTTATGGTTCTGAATGGCAATATCTTATTGCTATTCTTGTTTGTTCATTGTTTTGATGATGTGTTTCGCCAATATCAAAATAGGGGGAAATTGTTGAGTACCTTGGGCTAGATTTTGATGTGTGAAAAACATATGTTTAATTGGTGAATTTAATCTAACACTTGTTCTAAGGAAATTGGTTTTTGAAATTTATAGTTGTAAGTGAAGTCTGCAGTTGTATACCTGATCATTCTACAGCCAGACATGACCCTACAGCTATAATGTTTCTCTACAGCCAGTTTTGTATTTTCAGGACTCTACAGCTGCATGGTTGAAGACCATATAGTTGAGAAGATCGTTTGAAGAGTGAGAATACAAATCCAAGATTAATTGAAGATTATGAAGACCCTTAAGCACAATTAGTGTAGCTCTCATGCACTCACTAAAAAGTACTTAAGAGGAGGTTATTTCTATGATTCTGGAGGATAATGGAGATTAGTTTGAAGACAGCCAGAATTCTAAAGAAAAGGACAATAGTACAAGCAGTACTATCCTGTGTGAAGGATGAGGACCACTTCACACATGCCAATAGAGAAAGAGGAGTCTTATCCTGAATTCAAATTTGAATTTCTCAACGGATAAGTCACACCACTTTATCTATAAATAGAAGATGTTCTCAGAGGAAGCAATAACAACAACCCTGCGCATACAAGCATTCTGCCTAAGCAAGTCTACAGCCAACAAATTTTCAGAGAGAGAGATTTTATTTTCTGTGTGATTCATAGGATAATTGGTTAGGATTTTCTTAGAAAGAATCACCTTTTGTTGTTGTTCCCTCACCTGTTTTTATTTCTACTTAGTGTAGATATCTCTTTGTGAGGTTTTTAACTCTTTGTGAGTTGTATTCTTAGTGAATAGTGTAGTTAATCTCTTGTTAGAATAGGAATATGAGTGAACCTAGTTCTAAGGGGGAACTACTTGTATTGATCTTAGTGATCTGATCTTAGTGACTTTGGCACCTAAGTGGTGTAACAGTGGATGTAGGTTGTCTTTTTCATAGACACTGAACCACTATAAACATTGCCTATTTACTTTCTATCATTTATATTTTTGTATTGCATATTTACTTGTTACATTCATCATTCTTTAAAATCAAGTGCATAAACTTTATGTTTTTCACAAAGGAACTGACTCTAAAGCTGTAGACTTGTCTAAGTCACTCAGCTGTTAAGTTTGTTTAAATTGGTTTTTCATTAACACTCACTTATTTTCCGCTGCACATTAGAGTATTTTCAATACACTTTCAAGTGTGAGAATCCCTCCTAGATTTCCATAGTCCACAGCTGTAACCTTTGTGGTCCTGTTTTTAAAACCTCTTGTAGACTTATTTTTTTGAACTTTTAGAGGCTACTGTAAGGTTCTAGAATCCCCTCTTTGGAAAAGTTTGAAAATTTGATTTTAACTCAAGGTCTATTAACCCCCCCCCCCCCCCTCTAGACCTTGACTACTTATACAAAGATCACATTTGTTTCTGTTTGAGATGCTCCTGGAAATATAACACAAATGTAATTAGAAAAAGGTAACATGCTACAGCAAAAGAGATGAAATTATAAATTTATAATATGTTATAAATAAGCGTACTATAGTATAATCGAGAGATTATAGTATAACTGAATATCGATAGTGCAAATAATCTATCGAGATCACTATAATATAACTGAAAAACAGTAGTATAACATTGTTAAAAATATGCTACAGTAATCATACAATATGCTTTATTAATTTAACAATAGTATAGTAAAAAAAATACTATAGTATAATTGACCATCACAAATACATCAAAAGTATAATACATTAATCAACTAAAAACCAATAATAAAAAATATAGTATTTTTATTTTCAACAATGAGCATCATGATGAAATAAAAGTCCCATTCCTTTTTCTTTCCTCTCTAGAAACTCCATGAAATATAACTTCATTTTCAACAATTGACCAGAATAGATATTCAAACATCACACAAGCCCAAGGACACTAAGCCCAAGATATTTTGTTCCTCTTTCGAGACATTGCAGCAGCATACTCATCATCATCATCATCAATGGACTTGTCCGTTTGCGACTTCTTGCAGAGCATGAAGTTTCGAAAACCAACTAACCCAATCATCTCCCATGGGCTCAGAGCTGCAACAAAATAATAAAATATCAAATACACCATAATTTGATATCAAATGAATCATCAAATTCTTCAAACACAAATACAAACAATGCAGTTTAATCAAAGAACACTCATGGGTATCAACTATTAACACCCATTGAATTGCTTTATACCCTCATATGTAGAATATATTTTAGGTACTTGTACAATCAAACACAAACTATAAAGTAGGGCGTCTAGAGTAATAAATAAAATGGGCCAAGTTAAAGTCATAGGAAATGCAAACTAGTGATAATCTTGGAAGTTTGTCGAATAAATTAATGTTCTCACTGATGAAAAAAAAATGGAATTAGAGAATACGGGTTAAAACAACTGGAAAAAATAATTCATTTAGACTACCATCATGTCACGAAGTAACATTTTCAATTTTGTAAGCATGATTTCAATATTGTTGGCCCTCTTTATGTCCACCTATAAGGTAGAATGGATAGCTTAGAGCAATTTTAGGGGGGATATACAGCCCAAATACAAAACATAAAAATTAGATAATATCATATTTTTCAGTTCACAAACTAGTAAGATGACTCAATGTATAGGATCATAAAATATTTTATAAGTATCCAATCAAGTTTCATTGTTTCATACATTTATAGGAACTCCTCTAGAAATGTGCACTCAAATCCCCTCAAACAAATTAATAAATTCCACCAAACAAATAAGCTCAAGATAAACAAGTTATTGGATACAACATTACCAGTGTGATTTTGGTAGGCTTAGTTGCAGCCTGAGCTCCACCTTTGCCACTACTTTTCTTTAGAAGTGTGGCAAAGAAAAGAGCCTCAATTTTTTACACATCAAATTCTGTTGCACTAGAAATAGAGGGCAAGATATAAGTAAGCAGTAACTTCAAGGATTGCGGAAGCAAAAATGAAGAATTTACGTAGAAGCCCACTCACATAGATAGATATTAAATAGTAGTAAAATCATTTCTGCGAAGCAATTGAAACAAAATGCATGTATAGAATGCTATTCTTTAAGAAAAGGTTTAGTTGATGCAAAGGAATACTGGAAATATTAAATAAACACAAGCACCAGCACGAATCTACACCAATAAAAAAATATTAAATAAACACAAGCACCACACCCTCTACTCCCTGTCGCCACCAACGTCTAAAACGACTGGGTCATTGCCCTCTTCCATCGCATCGTCTACACCGTCAGACCGACCTCATCCGAGGGCAGCATAATGTACACGAGGAACACACCCCTTCAACGTAACGAAAGAAGTTCTTAAAGAAAAACCCTCAATCTTTTGCAGATGGGACCAGATTAACTTATCTATTTAAAGTAATATACCTTTGACTCCACTGAAATCGGAATCCACTACCACACAACGGCGCACCACTCGAAGCTTGCCCTCGTCGGAAGCTTAATTAATCAGAAGTTGCATGTTCTGAAACTCACGGCCTCGCCTCCAAAACTCTACCACCCCCGTCCACCTCACCTTCGATCGCCCCCAATGAAGAAAATTTGTTGTGCTGGTGACCTCACCACTGTCGTCCACCTCATCATCGTGGCTCCTATTTCACCACATCGCTTGAGCCCGTTCAAAACCCCCCAAACTGGATACCTAATTAAAGCTCTGAACGAGGGGAATAAAACCCCTCAATTTGTTTGGATATTAGACTCCGACAAAGATTTTAAATTTTGCCTAGAGTAATTCCGGCTGTGAGAAAAAGTTTGAGAGAGAGAAAGAGAAAGATTGAATGTGTATGGGATGGTTAATTGATATGTAGAAATTTCAAAATTCAAAATTATGATATTAATTAAGTTATTATTAGTTATTTTGGTAGTGTATTGGGCTTCCAGAGGCAGCATAGGACGATTTCCACTGTATAGCATTCCGTTTTCTGACAGATAAAAGGCAGATATGAATTTTAATCACATACTTAAAGGGCATACTAATTGGGGTTAAAAGCTATTGTGCCCTTCGTCGTTATTATTTAAATGAAGGGGCCTAGTTTGCAAAATTGCAATAAAAAGTACCCTTGCCCGTGTTTTTTTCTTTATAATATTTCAGCCATCAGGTGCCTATTCCTACAATCTTAAAACAAAATATTTCTTCCAGATGGCTGATACAAACCCAACAATGACAAATGATATTACCCCGGTGGCTCCTACTGCTCCAGCCTCCGCTTCCACTTTCATTGGTTCAACGGTTCCTTCGGTGACGATTCCTATTCACCACCACGACAAGCCAGAGAAGTTCACGGGGATGAACTTCAAAAGGTGACAGCAAAAGATGTTGTTCTACTTAACCACGCTCAACTTGGCGAGATTCTTAAGGGAAGATCCTCCCACTCTTCCCGCTGAACCTGACGAGCAATCAGTGCTTGCCCAAGAAGCATGGAATCACTTGGATTTTTTATCCAAGAATTATATTCTCAACAGTCTATCCGATATGCTTTACAACATGTACATTGGGATCAAAACTGCAAAAGAATTGTGGGAAACTTTTAAGAAAAATACAAGACGGAGGATGACGGGACAAAAAAATTTCTTGTAAGTAAATTTCTTGATTTTAAAATGGTGGATACTAAACCTATTTTTAGCCAAGTACAGGAGCTACAGGTTATTATCTTCAACATTCATGCCGAAGGGATGGTGATAAGCGAATCCTTCCAAGTGGTTGCGATAATAGAAAAGTTGTCAACCGGATGGAAAAACTTCTAGAATTACCTCACCCACAAAAGAAAGGAGATGACCATGGACGAGCTTGTTGTTCGTCTTCGTATTGAAGAGGTCAACAAGAAATCAAGCAAAAAATATGGTGCCTCCAAGCCAAAAGCCAATGTTGTTGAACAAGGCCAAGGCTCGAGGACCAACCCCAAAAATACTGGGAAGAAAAAAGAGAACACTTCGACCAAGAATTTGGGTCCGAAGAAGTATGATTTTAAAAAAAAAATCTACCTGGAATTGCTATAACTGCGAGAAGCCCGGTCATAAGGCAGCTCAATGTAGAAAGCCGAAGAAAGACCAAGCAAATATGGTCAACCAAGATGCACTTCTCGGCTGTTGTGTCTAAGGTAAACATGGTGGGTTCAAACCCACGTGAATGGTGGCTCGATATGGGTGCAACCCGTCATATTTGTTCTTCCAAGGAATTATTTAATTTCCTTGATGAAAATGTCCATGAAGAAAAACACTACATGAGAAATTCAGCCACTTCCGATGTTAAGGGTAAAGGGAAAATAGTGCTGAAATTTAACTCCGATAAGGAGTTAACTTTGAACAATGTTTTGTATGTACCGGAAATTTGTAAGAAATTTGGTGTCCAGGTCTTTATTGAACAAACATGGGTTCAAAATTGTAATAGGGGCGGATAAAATTATTTTATCCAAGAATGGAGTGTATGTCGGAAAAGGCTACGAATGTGATGGGCTTTTTAAGCTCAATGTAATGACAATCAAGAAAAATAGAATAAAAATGCTTCATCCTCTTCTTATTTGATTGAGTCGTCTATTACGTGGCATGGTCATTTGGGACATGTCAATTTTAATTCATTAAAGCTTTGAATTCATGGGGAATAGCAACATTAACGCCCTGATCTAAAAATATAAAAATAAAAAAAAGAAAGAAAGTGAAGTTAGATATGTCAATCAAAATGTCTAGAAGATAATAATTTAAAGTTAAGACTACCCTCTGGAACCAGAGCTCTTGCTTCTAAGTGATGTGGGCTTGTGACCTATCGAGTCGCATGCCTACAACTCTCTTTTTTTCAAATGCTTCACGGTCTGATCCTTCTCGTTGGGAAGCCACAATGGAAAGAGCAAGAATAAAGATATCAGGTAGCCCTTTCTGACCCCACTTCGGAAGTCTTGGACCTGCAAAATAAACAAAATTACATCAATGTACCTCAGAACGAATACTATATGAATAACATTACTTACGTATCAGCTCACCATATCCTTCTGAAGTCATGATTCGGTTTTCAACCCCCGAAGAAGTAGTGGCTTCCTGTCAATCTCCCCAGATAAAAAAGAACTATTCTTTCCATCGCTTTACTTTATTTGAGATGTCTTCAATGATTTTCAAACCCGACCGGGCTTTCAAGTAATAATAACCTTGCCCCTCCTACTTGCACTCTGAAATCATCTGTGCGTAATTGATCTCGGGGGCAGTAAATCGGTTGGGATATCCCTCTAATCCCATTACCGTTAGATATCTAAAAAGATTTCTCCACCCGTTCGGTGTGATCTGAGTAATTGCCAAATTGACGTCCAACAAGAATAGGCCAATTACTGGGTGCAGAGAAAGAGGAAATCCCACTTCAATAATATCCATATTTATGGCAGTACAACCAGGTGGAGGCCGGTCAGCTCACTCTTTAACTCTCGCAATGTAGATATGAATATCTAGCAGGATTTTATTATATGTTCCGGATGTCAATCAAATCTTCCTCCATTAAAAGATTGTGATATCGGGAGGCATCATATTGAGTATCAACATATGGAATTGGAGAAATTACAGGATAGATAAATTGTTCTTGATACTGTTCGATGTAAGAAGTCCAATCTTCTTCACATGCTATCCCCTCCGGGATGCTTTGCTAAATCAATTGGGAAACGGGCTGGTAAATATGTTCCAAGACCTCCCAAATATCTTCCTGGCCAGGCTCGAAGCCTTCACTTAGATCGGAATCAGTTTTATCTCTCGTGGGAATTCTTTATTTCAGAGCATCAGTTGTTTGATCTCAAGTGATCTCAACCTCCCGAACAATATCAGCTTCTTGAGTCTCAACTTCTAAAGGCTCCAGACTTGTCCCAAAAACCTCCCGCATAACAGACTTGACATCTAATTCGGTCTCCTCCTCGTTAAATAATAAGAGCTTTGTTGTTGATTGAGGAGGGCGAGCAGCTCGTCCACGGCTAGCAGCTCTAAGAAATCTAGCAGATGGCACGGGATAGGCTGCTCTAGAATTGTTCTAGGGAGGTGAGCAGCTCCTTGTATTTGCTCAGGGCAGCGAGCAACTCCTTGTCCAATGTGGCGAGCAGCTCCCTGTCCTTGGTGGCGAGTACCTCCTTGAGATTCTCTATAGGAGCGACCAGCTGGTGGTGAGCAAACATCCTCATGAGCGACCAGCTGGTTGCGAGCGAGCATCCATAAGAGAGCAGCCAGCTACAATCCTCTCAGCTTTCCTCACCCTTCGTTGCTCGCGAATGAGATGATCCCATTCCGGAGCATCTGCTCTGATCACGATGCCTCAACTTCCGACCAAATTGGAATAATCCCATAAATCTCGTAGAGGTGATTCCACCATTGGCCTTTTCTCCGGATTGTTCGACGGAGAGTTCTCCGGCGAGGATGTTGCCATTTTTCTAGCGAGATGTCGCAATGAAGGCAAACACAAATCGTGACACCAAATCAATACAATCAGAACTCAATCCCCTAAATTCCTACTGAGACTCTTAAATCACAATGTTCAGAAAAAAGAAAAAAATGAACTTGATGATGATGTCTTACAACCGATAACAATATTTCCGACGACAATGAATCGACCAATACAAAAGGAAAATCCAACACAGAAAAAAGTAAAAGAGAGAGAGAGAGAGATTGAAGTCTACATTTCTTAAACACTAAATTTGCACATAGAACTTTCGTCGGGAGTAATGCTAGAAATTGGGGGTGCTAGACGAAGAAGACGAAGAAAGAAGAAGAGGTTTAACCGCCTCACCTATTAAATAGGTGAGAGCGGGCCCTTATTTGCAAATATTTCCAGGGGTCCGATTGTAATTTTTTAAAACTTGAAAAGTGGTGCGTAGATTAAGGAATGAATTTTTCAGATTCCATATGCAGAGGCATATTGAGGAGACGAACAGCTAAGCTATTAGCCCCTCAAAATTTTATTTAAGCTGGTCGCCAATAGTCCAGCATATAATTTAATGATATTTCAAGCAAATTTACTTGAAAATGACATCAAATTAGGGGGCAACTGTTGATGAAAATACATACAGCAAGTATTTCATGTCCAAATTACGAAGATTAAGTGCAATTACAAGAAGAAATAATCCATAAGAAAGATAATGGCGAGCAATTTAGAACAATAAAAAAATGGTGAACAACCCATGCAAAATAGCACAAAAGAGGCAAACAAGATATGAAATTTGATGAGTGGCGAGCAGCTCGTCCCCTACTAGCTGGTCGCCTCCCTCGAAGAAATACTACTAGTTGATCGCCACCTAATGAAGAAAATACACCAGCTGGTCGCCACTAAAGAGGTTGGTCGCCAGTTCTAGGAGAATGACATTTTTCTTATTTTTCCAAGCATTTTCTTTGTATTTATCTTATAAAGTACATGTAATGGACATGTGTCAATCCATCGTAACATGTGGAAATCACATTGCCAACACCTGCTTGTAAGTTTGCCTATAAATAGGCTCATTTTCTCAATAAAAACCAAAAAAATCATTGCCTCAACGAAGCTCTGCCCAATTCCTTCCTCACATATTTCTTTACAATTCCAGTAATCATGAGTAACAAGATTGTTGATAAAATTAAGCTATTAAGTCACATGTTAACTTGACTAACAAAAATTTCATCAACAGCAAGGAATGAAGGGATGAATAGATAGGAATAAATATGTTAAATCATATGGTTATCAATTAGTAAATTATTACTAATTGGTCTCGCATTTATATTACATATATGTAAATTATATTTTAATTATAATTATGATCCCTCTGTTTCATAAGATTTGCAGATTTTTTTAGGAACGTCCCGCAACAGCTTGCAGACCCAAAAAGAGAAAACTCTTTTATAAAATCTCCTCTCATAATATTTATATATTTACACAAAATGACATTATATTTTTTACTTTTAGGGCCCACACTACACTCTCATAATAGTGTATAGTCAACATAAATATTACTCATTAATTCAATACAATCTTCATATTTTTTAAAATAGTGAACAAAAACTTCACAAAAGTGTGAACATAGAATTTTTTTTTTTAAGGAAGTGTAAACATTGAGTTAAGGTTTATGTTGAATGATATTAGGTTAAATTTTAATTGAAATTTAAATCACTTTTCTTTTAAATTGCAATTAAACTAAACTTTGGAATTTTGTTAAAAAAATACTTTAAGTTCACTTTTATTTGCAACTAAGACTTGAGGGTAGATTTGTATCTACCTGAAGCTAACGTGGCACCTACGTGGCATTTACCCATAAAAATCTAAATTGCATGACAAAAAACTTAAAGTAACACCTTACATGTGTTACTATATCTCGGCAGTCTCAAAATATATACTACATGAACATATGTGTGTTATTGTAAGGCAAAATTTATGTTACTACATCTTTAAAAAAAAATTGTACTTTTAAAGTAACTATAAGGATAATATGTATTTTACAAGAACAAATATGTGTTTCTTAATTTATTTTTTATTTTTTTATTAATTTTTATGTTGTTAATGTAATAATATTTGCATGTGTTAATAATATCTCGAGAGTCCCTGAATGTAACTACATGAACATATGTGTTTTACTATAAGGCAAAATGTGTGTTCATACATCTTAAAAAATAATAATTTCTATAAAAATCAATAAATATTTATGAAAAAACTAATATTTTTTCTTATAGTAACACATATTGCTCTTACATTATATTAAA
This sequence comes from Prunella vulgaris, assembly GCA_026898435.1. Classification (NCBI taxonomy): domain Eukaryota; kingdom Viridiplantae; phylum Streptophyta; class Magnoliopsida; order Lamiales; family Lamiaceae; genus Prunella; species Prunella vulgaris. The sequence continues at coordinate 1,108,885 of JAPKLY010000109.1, read as the reverse complement.
AAAGTTTGTTCTACAAAAACAAATGAGTATTTGTAAAAAAAAATTGATTTGTTCTTATAGTAGCACACATTTAGCCTTGTAGTAACATAGATTTGCTCATACAGTAGAACTAACTGGGAGCAAAAATCCTAAAATTTGAAAATTACCCAGATTCGACCGGACCAGATAAGATGCATGAATTTTGTTATTTTGACCGTGTTAACCCGTGAATTTTTAGATTTTTTATTTTTAAATCAATATTGTACCTTGCAATATTGTACACAAGATCCACTCTTGTAATCAATAGTGTTATAAAATTATTCCATAGCTCGTACCGGCCTCTGGAACTAAATTATCTCAATTGACTTTTTAACTTTTATTAATGGAATTGATTTGTAGTATTTAAATAAATAAAATAATTTTTTTATTAAAAACATTAATTTATTTAAGTGAATGAAACTATAAGAATATATTTTCTTATAAAATTATTAGTATAAATGTTTGTCAATTTCATGTAGCTCTCACGCAAGTGTACGTGGTCGTCGTATGATTGGCAAGTTGACCAAGTAATAATATCGAACACAGGGAAATGGGGCAATGTGAAGTAAGATTGTTGTTTTAAGGACTTATCTATGAAAGCAATTAAAGGATCAAGTGTTTATCTACTAATCTCTTGCAAAAATAGTAAAGCTACCTATCACCTTTTGACAAAAGTGAGCAAATGTGAAGACATGCATTAGTGTAGTCCTCATATGGTTCATTTGGTTCTTGTATCTCCTAATCATGCAAGTTCAATAGGATAATCAATTAGGCAAAGCCTCGTTTAATGTGCCTAGATCTCCCTAATGAAACTTAAAGCTCTAATTGGGTGACTAAACACTTAGGCAATTCTCATTGTCCTAAGGGAATTTCATCAAACATTTAGCATGCACAACCTTCTACTAAGAACTATCATGAAAGAGCTCAATTCTCATATATTGCTAGTTCACTAAGGTTCCTAACATACAATTGGCAATACCAAGCATTCATTCAAAGCATCAATTAAGAGAATCAATCATCCCATAACACATAGCAATCATAGGATTAACAAAATCACCAAATTACTTCATAGAATTCTTACACCAATGCATAAGGAATTTAGCCCATGGCTAATTGGAAATGGAAATTAATAATTAACAATCTAAACATCATTTCTAATCACTATTAAATAAGAAATCAATGAAAACTTACCAATAGTAGAAGAATTGGAATACAAGCTACAAACCTCCAAATGTTATCTTCTAATCCGAAATGCAAAATACAAAATTGAACCGTAGAAACGTAGCTTGAATAGAGATAAGAACGCAGGAACAAACTGACCGAAAATCTAACGGACGAATCTAAAGTAATTAAAGATTGAAAGTTGGAAAATCTAATAAACTCATTTGGTAACCTCCATTAACTTCTCTAATCTAAGAAGAAACTAAGAAATGAATTAAAGTGAGTGGAATTGTCCTTGGAAATTTGAGCTTGAAGTATATATAGTACTATCCATGCATGTACCAAAATACCCTTCATTAAAACGCGTAAAAGACGAAACAACCTTTGAAGTGTATAAAAACTGGACAGGCGCGCGGTCCCGCAACTCGGCGCACGGGTGCCTTGAGGTGGTGGTGCGGTCGCCTTGTGCTGGACGCGCAGGCATGTCTCGCTCCGTGCCTGTCGATCCTCGACTTCCTCGTTTTCTTCATATTTTGTGTTCTAGAGCTCCGATTGACTCGATTCTTTTCCGTTGCGACCCTCTCTTCGAGCTCTTCAATATGGTACATCATTTGCACCATTTTTGTCAACTCAAGAAATCTGAACTTTCACGAACTTGCTCGTCTCCGAACCTTTTTTATCGTTTTCACCTATAAACACAACTTTCTAGCCAACAAAGGGTCAAATGCAAAGAGTATATCATTTTAGGGTCAAATATGAATATAAGCTCATCAAAACCATATATAAATTGATGCAAAAAGATACAATTATGACCCTAATCATACCCCCAAACTAGATTGTTGCACGGCCTCGAGCAACGAAGCGATAAGATAGAGGAATAATTGTATCAATGAAGCATCAAATACAAATCAAATGTCATGGAAGTATCAATCAATTTCCATCAAGTCTAGAATGCAACATCATCTAATCACCATCAATAAGGAATCAATGAACAAGATATCAAATCAACGAGTCAAGATCCTCACAAGAAAGTGTTTAGCTCACCACTCAAGTGTTTGAGGTTCTCTCAATCATCACACCACATGCATATACTACCATAAGCTTGGCTCAGGTCTAAGTTCTACACCACTAAAAATGACAAATCATTCACACATCAATGAGCGAGGACTTTATCAAGGTTGTAGTGTTGGCTCTTTGGTAGGAAAGGATAGATATGGATAAAGTGACTAAGTATGATTAGTAAAGCATAGAAGGAATCATGTAATAATCATTCACATCTTCATGCAATGTTGCACACACTCTTCATGCTCTTTCTAAATCAACTTTTCAAAGATCATTCTTCCCTTTTTGACAAGTTGTGATCATACTCACAACAAAAGTCAACTTGACCATATTCTCAACAAAAGTCAACCTTTTCCTCATGCTTGCTAGCACTTGCTCTTGAACCTTTATTTTCACACCAATCCATGCATAGAATTTCTTGAATATCTTTAACTTAGGCCACCAAGTTCTTCATCATATTACCAATCTCCCTTCCTTATTTTCACTCTACTAATCATAGGGACAAGAGAGTTTCAAAAAGGAAGGAAAATAGCTTAAAGTGTGGTTAGCCAAAGGAAAGGTCTATAGGCACAAAAATGGAAAACAATGGATCATAATATCAATGGTAGGCTCATATGGGCAAAGTGACTCAATATAAATAAAAAATGGCCTCAAATCATATTATGTGAACTCTTCATCTAATGTAGCCTCAAATAAGACCAAAGCCAAGTTCTAGAGTATAATACGCATGTGTGGAACTCACATCAAAGAATATCATCCGTTCACGATTGAAACGGGCATAAATGGCTCAAACCTCACAGGTTAAAGTTGATCAAGACTCATATCATCTCAAAATGCTCAAATCATCAAAGTCTCAAAAATCATAGAATCAATAACACTCTAGACAAGACATGAATCAAGAAATAAGTCCACTACATCTAACATGAACTTTCAACTACATCTACACAACAATTAGACTATCTCATGCATCACTACTCTCAACTAGCAACAATATGGCTAAAATCAACAAGCAAAATAAGTCATCATATAAGCATAAGGTCACAAAGCATAAGAAAGCTACTACAAACAACCTAAACATAGCATTGCAATGAGATTTGCGAAACGAACACACCCCCCCCTAAAAAATTTTGGACCAATGATCTAAAAAGTTTGTCAAAGTGGAGAAAAGATCATGCAAAGCACTCAATTAAAGCAAGCTACTAAAAGCATCATTACGAAATCCAAGACAATTCAACATCAAAGCAAACTAAAGCAATCAAACAACCTAAAAATCCCAAAATATCAATACAATACCCAATAACATCAATCTCAAATGAAATAACTAGAAATAAGATAAGGAAGCAAGATAAGGGAGGAGAAAGCATTACCCATCCTCATGAAGTTAGCACACTTCACGGAGGAGGATAACCCGGATGAGTGAAATGTTGCTCCCCTACATGCCATTTCATCATAGCCCGTTGAGATTCGAGGATCTTCGCAGTGTTAGTGCCCATGGTCGTCACATCCGACCGAATCGAGGTCACATCCTACATAAGAGTCTGGAAATCGTCCCTCATAGTGTTCACATCCTCACGAAGATGTGAGTAGTCCTTTTGAAAGCTCGTTGACATCAATCCTCAAGGATTAGACTTCATAACCCCACTCATTGTATGTTAGGCCTTCAAACACATGAGCACCCTCTTGCTAAAAGTAGTTCTCCTCGTGCTCTTACTCTTCTTGTGCTTCCTCTTGTTCTTCTTCTTGTGCTTGTGAACTAGATTCACCCCTCACTCTCTTGTTCATCATGCGATTAAATTGCTCCTTCACTCTAAGGTGATCGGGAGAATCAAGCCTCAAGTTTTTCCTCTTCTTCACCGTGATTAAGTCATACTCAAGTAGAGGGAAAAGATCCTTGATATTGTTCCCAACAAAACAAAGAACATTCATTTTTCTTCTTAAACTTCTTTGTCCTTACCATGTAATCCACATTAATCATCTCACCTATTGCACCCTCTCTTCCCGATGAAGGACTCACCCTTTGAGCAATCAAAGCAATTAATTCACCATAAGAACAATTGGGCTTAGAGACTTGTTGAACAAGGTTCTTGAGAGGATAAGCCCCGAAATCGGCCTTCGTAGAAGTCAACATCGCGTTCAAGATGTATAGATCTTCACTTCTCACTCTACTACTCTCAAGTCTAGCAAAGATAGAATTTGCTAGTATCTTATGCACATAAACCAATATCTGATTAGCAAGACGAAAAGATCTAGAATGTTGAGCAATATACTCATTTTCATCATTGTTAATCATGTGCCACACATCTTGAGCACCAATAAATCTCTCCCAAGCATAGAAGTTACGTCTCTCAATGTTCTCCTCACAACCAAAAAATTCATTGATTTGGTTGGTGGTCAAGACATAATTCTCATTGTTGATCCGAAATCTTGCTTTGGAAGGTACTCCATCAAGCTCCTTGACTTGGAGTGTGCTTAAGAACTCAATATTCAATTCCCGGTAGGAATGAAAGTGTTGAATGTTGAGAAAATCTCCCCAACCAGTGTTAGCGAACATTTCTTCCGCATCTCCCCCGAAATTGCACAATGACATAGAACTTTTGTCAAAGTATCTCCCTGAACGAAATTCGATAGTGCAAACTTTCTCGAAGGCTTTGAAAATTTTTGCATTTTCCTTGAAAAATTGTCCATGATTTGAGGGTTTGTCTCCACATTTAGCAAAACACACATCCTCCAATGTAGGATCATTCCAACCCTTCTTAGTTCTTGAACTAGAAGCTCTCCCTTTTTCTCTTTTCGACATGGCCTACAAAATGTAGAGTATGACAAGAGAGTAGTAATTAATGAACTCACATATATCATCTATCTAGTGCACATTCACAAGCTAAGTATGAACAATGGGGTCTTAGTCTAAGAATTAATATAATAATCATGCAATTCACTATTCATGCCAATGCTATTCACAATTAATCCTCAAATAAGCAAAATTCATAAGTGAAATAATCATATTAATCCAACCTATTACCAATATAGCTCACAACTACTAGCATTAAGCAAGACTTCTTGATAAAAATCCAATCTTTGCATAAAATATTCCAAAATTCATCACTATGTCTACCCCCAAAAATTCAAGCTTCAATTAAGTCCCAAATACTCAAAATTGACATGAAATTGGGGTCCCAATGGATTACTCATCAACAATATAGCATAAATTCATCACTAATTGCACAAGAACAAGCTTAGAATAAAAAATCCCCAAAATCAAGCATAAGAACCCTAAACATGGAATTTCTAATTCTAGCAAATTCAACCATGAAATTTCTATAAATATACAAGAAATAGAATGAGGAGAGTAAAAAAAACATACCTATGGAAGGAATTAATCAAAGAAGATGTAATGGTTGAGATATAAGAAAATTTCTCCTTCTTCTTCCTCTTGGTTTTGAGAGAGTGAATGTCAAGATTCTTGAGTGTGGAGTGTGTGTTTGTGTGTGAAAAAGAGTATTTAAAGGTGTAGGAAGTGAGTGGGTCAACCTTGGAGTGTGTGGTCAACATTGGACCAAAATTTGGTCAAAATCCGAAATTGGTGCATGGCACGCGAGCATGGGCAGCTCGACGCGTGGTCCCATCCGCGCGCTTGTGCGCGCGAGCTTCTCAGTGCGTGGTCCTGTACCCAGGCGTGAGGTCTCCTTCAGCTGATGGCGCGGAACTCGTTGAGGAATCATAATTAGAGAAAGTAGCTCTCTCATGATTCATCCTCAAGGTAACCACTTCTTTTTTGATATTAATCAAAGCATCTGATGTAGCAAGGAAAGGTCTCCCAAGTATGAGAGGTGTATCATCATCTTCATCCATATCTAAAATCACAAAATCAACGAGATAGAGAAACTTACCAATTCTTACCATCACTTCTTCCAACACTCCTTTTGCTTGAATCTTCGGCTTATCCACCAATTGAATATTGATAGATGTGGGCTTCATATCCTTCAATCCCAACCTCCTTGCTAACCAATAAGGCATCACATTAACACTAGCCCTAAGGTCACACATGGCTTTGATCTTATCACTCCTCTCAATTTGACAATCCAAGGTGAAACTACCCGGATCTTTGAGCTTTTTAGGAAGGTGATGATGAATAAGTTCACTACAATTTTGTGTGAGTTTCACAGTTTTTGGCTCTTCTCTTTTTATCTTCATCACCATAAGATCTTTCAAAAACCTTGTGTAGGTAGGCATTTGTTCAATGGCTTCCTTAAAGGGCGTATTAGCATATAATTTCATGAACGTGTGGATTTTCTCCAAGGATGTAGCGATTTATGTGTGGACTCAAGGATGTAGCGATTTTCCCCATTTGATACTCTAAACTCTTGATTTGACCTTATTGTGACTTGTAGAGGTCATCAAATTTCTGATTTATCTCTTCATGCCTCTTCTTATTATTAAGTCGCATCTCATCCATCTTCTTCAATATCAAGGCCAAGGTATCCTCTGTACTCCCTCTTCCCTCATTGTTAGGAGGCTTAGAACCCGGATCAACCCCCGGTGGCAATTGTATGGCTCCTTTAGGATTGGCATAGAAAAAATTGTCATGCCTCCTATTAAGATTGTAAGGAGGGTTCCCTTGTTTGTAAGGAGGTCTTTGTTGATAGGGAGGTCCTTGTTGGCGGAAAGGTGGAGCTATGTAGGGCCTTGGATTGTTAGGATATGAATTGTTGTATTGAGGTTATCCCATGTAACTCACCTCTTCTTGACTTGAAGGTATAGGAGATAGCACACTCTCTACCACACTTACTTGCATAGGAGCATGTGATTGGCTTTGTCCTCCATACATCATAAGCATCACATTCTTCATGTTCTCCTCCAGTAAGGACACTCTATCCCCCGTTCCCGCATTCGTAGCACTTTGAAAAGAGTCATTCGCTGCAATATTTTCAATGATATCGTTGACTTGGCGAACAGTGTGTGTCCATACGGATCCTCCAACACATGAGTTCAAATAATTTTTATCCATCTCGTTGAGACCAATAGTGAATGTCAATAATATATCCTCCTCCTTGAACCCATATTGAGGACATGCAAGCAATAAGTTTTGGTACCTCTCCCACGCATTAGAGATCGTCTTCCTTGACTTTTGGCGGAAATTCTTGATCTCTTCCCTTACTTTCAACATCTTCGAGGGCGGATAGAATTTCTTTATAAATTGAGAGCTCAACTCTTCCCATGTAGCCGTCTTAGGAGTTATCGATTGTATCCATTGCTTTACTCTCCCTTTAAGAGTAAATGTGAAGAAACGAAGTCTCTTCTCATTATCCGACATCCCTTGGTACTTGACCGTGTCACAGATTTCCATGAAATTGCTCAAGTGAGCATTGGGATCCTCCCTCTCATCATTACCCTCAAAGGGTGACTCCTTTAGCATCTTCAACAAGTTAGGACTCAATTCAAACTTTTCAGCGTCAATAGGTGGCCTCTCTATTCCATCGTAGTACTTATGTGGTGGTGGTCATGGGTAGTAGGGTTGGTTCATGTGGTAATTAGGATAGGGTTGATGGTAAGGGTGTTGTAAAGGTTGGTTTTGAGGTGGGAATGGTTGGTATGGTAGGTTAGGTTGAGGAATGATGGGTTGAGGTTGGGGAATGTCCCTTTGAGCCAAGTAATAATATCGAACACACGGAAACGGGGCAATGTGAAGTAAGATTGTTGTTTTAAGGACTTATCTATGAAAGCAATTAAAGGATCAAGTGTTTAGCTACTAATCTCTTGCAAAAATAGTAAAGCTACCTATCACCTTTTGACAAAATTGAGCAAATATGAAGACATGCATTAGTGTAGTCTGTTAATGAAATAATCTACGTGCGTGCTTATGGAATTAAATAATCAAGTCCGGATTGGAGTGTCCAAGAGAATTGATCAAGCTCGAAGAAAGAACCAGATCGAAGAACGCTCTGACGAGTCAACAATTGTTAAGCTGGTGACTAGTCAGCAGCTTATAGTGAAGCAGGTAGCTGTTCAGCAGCTTCTAGTGAAGCAGGTAGCTGTTCAGCAGCTTCTAGTGAAGCAGGCTGCTGATCAGCAGCTTATGATGAAGCAGGTTGGTGACGATCCAGCAACTTGTATTTCCTATATAATGTAATCGAATTCATTCGAATAGGATACGAAATTTTTACCCTAACGAAGTTCTGCTCGAACGACGAGCTTACATATACAACCTACCTACTTACTCATAAAACCTCGCATGTTCATCTATTTCAGCATATTGTTGGTGTAATCGCTGTTATTATAGCCGCATAATCATGTTTACGAAAATTACATCAACATAGTCCTCCTATGGTTCATTTGGTGCTTGTCTCTCCTAATCATGCAAGTTCAATAGGATAATCAATTAGGCAAAGCCTCATTTAATGTGCCTAGGTCTCCCTAATGACACTTAAAGCTCTAATTGGGTGACTAAACACTTAGGTAATTCTCATTGTCCTAAGGAAATTTCATCAAACACTTAGCATGCACAACCTTCTACTTAGAACTATCATGAAAGAGCTCAATTCTCATATATTGCTAGCTCACTAATGCTCCTAACATACAATTGGCAATACCAAGCATTCATTCAAAGCCTCAATTAAGAAAATCAATCATCCCATATCACATAGCAATCATAGGATTAACAAAATCACCAAATTACTTCATAGGATTCTTACATCAATGCATAAGGAATTTAGCCCATGGCTAATTGGAAATGGAAATCAACAATTAACAATATAATCATCATTCCTAATCACTATTACAAAAGAAATCAATGAAAACTTACCAATAGTAGAAGAATTGGAATACAAGCTACAAACCTCCAAATGCTATCTTCTAATCCGGAATGCGAAATACAAAATTGAACCATAGAAACGTAGCTTGAATCGAGATAAGAACGCAGGAACAAACGGATCGAAAATCTAACGAACGGATCAACAGTAATCAAAGATTGAAAGTTAAAAAATCTAATAAACTCATTTGGTAACTTCCATTAACTTCTCTAATCTAAGAAGAATCTAAGAAATGAATTAAATTGAGTGGAATTGTCCTTGGAAATTTTAGCTTAAAATATATATAGTACTCTCCATGCACGTACCAAAATGCCCTTCATTAAAACACGCAAAAGACGAAACAGCCCTTGAAGTGTATGAAAAACCGGACCGGCGCGCGCCAGATTCTTCGCACGGTCCCTCAACTCGGCGCGCGGGTGCCTTGAGGTGGTGGCGCGGTCGCCTTGTGCTGGACGCGCGGGCATGGCTCGCTCCGTGCCGGTCGATCCTTGACTTCTTCGTTTTCTTCATATCTTGAGTTCTAGAGCTCCGATTGACTCGATTCTTTTTCCGTTGCGACCCTCTCTTCGAGCTCTTCAACATGGTATATCATTTGCACCATTTTGGTCAACTCAAGAAATCTGAACTTTTACGAACTTGCTCGTCTCTTCACATTTTTGCTCGTTTTCACCTATAAACACAACTTTCTAGCCAACAAATGGTTAAATGCACAAAGTATATCATTTTAGGGTCAAATATGAATATAAGCTCATCAAAACCATATAGAAATGGATGCAAAAAGATGCAATTATGTCTCTAATCAATAAAAAAAATATAATTTAAAAATAAAGTTAAAAAATTAAATGAAAATATAAAAAAGAAGAACTAAGGGAGTATTTTAGTCTCATATATTTTATTTTATATATTGTGTGAAGCAAATTACAAGATTTAGAAAATAAAGAATTTGGTGTGATAGGCACCAATTTAAATAGTATGTGCAGCCGCCTTTTTGGAATACACATGGTCTCCAAGAAATTAAGACCATGCTAATTTATTTGTGTTTTTTATTGATTTGAGCGATTAACCAGATGGGATGCAAACTAGCTTCTCTGGAATTAAAACCATTCAAAAGCAGACAAGAATTTTGAATACTTTAAGGAGTGGTCATTTTTTGTGAATTTATTCTTCAAATAATTTTTTTTATTTTTTATTTTTTAAATTTGGATCAATAAAGAATTTGGACAGTTCATTAAGTCCAACACATAGGATTATTAACATAGCATTTAACTTCCGATCGAAATAATTAATCCTACACATCATTATTACTATTTTTTTTTTATCGGTAAATGTTAGTTGTTAGTAGTTAGGTTAGTTCACCAAGTCTCCTTACACTCCAAATCTTCAAGTTCAATCTTATATCTTCCTCTTAATTAGTTCCCAAAGGGAATCGAATCCAGGTCACTTACTTAAGTGAGGAGCCTGGTGGCCAGGTGGCCTAAATGATTTGCATCTTAAGCTTTGTGGCCTACACTACACTACAAGTTAGCCACACTTAATTTTATCAATCTTTTTTTCCAATCAGACATCAACCAACTTTGGTTATATGCCCAATATTTCTCAACCTCTGTTATCACTCTCTCTCTCTCTCTCAATGGTGATTTGGTTAGTAATTCTGCTATCATTTGCAGCTTCTCTTCAATTTTCATGTGCTATCAGTATAGACAAGATAGGACCTGTTTTTCCTTCTTCAATCTTTCAAAGAGATACCAAAAAAACACAACTTTACCAAGAAAAGTTCTTCACACAAATTCTTGATCATTTCAACTACCATCCACAAAGTTATGAGACCTTCCAGCAAAGATATTTGATCAACGACAAACACTGGGGTGGCCCTAAAAACAACTCCCCAATCTTCGTCTACACCGGAAACGAAGGAGATATCGAATGGTTTGCTCAGAATACCGGTTTCATGTTTGACACAGCACCCCAATTTCAAGCTCTCTTAGTTTTCATTGAGGTTCTCTCTCTTCTCTCTTCTCTCTTCTCTCTCTCTCTCATTATTAAGAGTAGGATCTAAGATGAATGTTGCAGCATAGGTATTATGGAAAATCCATGCCTTTTGGAGGGAGGAAAGAAGTAGCATACTCAAATTCATCAACACTTGGATATTTGAGCTCTACACAAGCCTTGGCAGATTATGCAACTCTCATTCTTGATCTTAAAAACAATTTGACGGCCAATGAGTCTCCCGTTGTCGTTTTAGGAGGATCCTACGGTGGAAGTATGTATATATTAATTAATTACATTTCTATTTAGCTAGCTCTTAATTAATTTCTATAAATTAAATTGAGAATAGATTATGGATATTGTGGTTTAAATTTCAGTGCTGGCAGCATGGTTCAGATTGAAGTATCCGCATACAGCTGTAGGGGCTTTGGCTTCTTCTGCTCCAATTCTCAATTTTGACAATATTACTTCACCATATAGCTTCGACAATATCATCACGCAAGATTTCAAGGTCTCTATGTATAGTCTTATTTTTATTATTTCATTTTTTTTAATACTCCCTCCGTCCCGTTATAAGTTGTTCGTTGCTTTTGGGCACACGAATTAAGGTAAAAGTGAAAAAGTATAAGTGATGTGATAGAAAAAATGAAAAAGTATAAGTGATGTGATGGAGAAAAGTGAAAAAGTAATGGAAATAGTGTAAAAAGTATTTAAAATAATAATAAAGAAGTGCATAGTAATTTTCAAAAAAAATAAAAAAATAATGAGCAATATATAGTGAGACGGACGAAAATTGCAACTTAAGCAACTTATAGTTGGATGGATTAAGGAACTTTTTAATAGGATATATAAAGGAGTAATAATTTAGAAGGTCATATGGAAAAATGGTCCTTTCAAGATTTCTCTATCTCAACCATGTGCATCTCGATTAAGCCAGCTGTGTAGGGCTTCAAATTGGCTTAATCAAATGTATTGTAAAGGTCAATTTCCCCTGTTGTTCTCAATATTCTTAAAATATAAAAAGAAAAAGATAAAAAACCAATAACAATTCAAAATTATAGATGGACTTATTGTTTAGTCAGTGTAATTGCAGGGAAACCCACTTCCATTTACCAAGAAATTACTTAAAACGCTTAATCTATGCCAAATAAATTTATTTATTAATCTTTCTTACTCCTCGATCTTATATATGTGATACATTAATTCTAGAGTGAGAGTGTGAATTGCTATAAAGTAATCAAAAGATCATGGCAAGAAATAGACGACATAGCAGCGAAAACTGGTGGATTAGAGATTCTCAGAAAATCGTTTCGAATATGCAAGTGAGAATATTTTTTTATTTATATTATATTACTATTGAGAAAATTAATTAATCGATGACACAATTTTATTTGTTTTTACTGCACAGAAATTACGTAAGTGCAAGTGCTCTTAAAGGGTGGCTTGGTACAGCTTTTACATACACAGCGATGACAGATTATCCAACTCCCTCCAATTTCCTCAACCCCTTACCTGCTTATCCTGTCAAACAGGTAATAACTGCTCCGTATATTTAATTTTTTTATATAATTAATATCTATTTGAACCTTTTTTAATTTAATTATCAATATTATTACGGAATACTACAGATGTGCAAAGCAATAGACGATCCAAACACTGGTAACAATACGTTACAAAAATTATATGGTGCAGCGAGTATTTACTACAATTACAGTGGTCATGCCACGTGTTTTAATCTCATTGATAATTCAGATCCTCACGGTCTTGGTGGGTGGCAATGGCAGGTACTTAAAATACTCTTTTTCTTTGCGAAAATTTAATTAATTTTTACACACAAAATTTCCAAGTATTTTTTGAAAATTAAGTCGATGAGTAAATGTTGTAATTGGTTTTGAAAATTGAGTTGTAATGCTCTAATTGGACC
>JAPKLY010000109.1:1067520-1085928 GCA_026898435.1 Prunella vulgaris | reverse complement strand
AGGTGACCCGGAATACCTCTGCGGATCGTCTACGTCAGTGATCCGAAGAAACTCAATCCGAACGAAGTTAATCTGAATCGTTGGATGACCCACGTCATCAATCTGGATCAGTAAGTGAATCTGAATCAAAATTTAAACATTTAAATTCCGGATAAGTTTAATACTGTGTCATTGCCACGTCATTGATCCAAACGATCTATGATATGGACCGTCGGATCGTCCTCTAAAATCATACGGGCCGTCGGATTGTCTTCTGGAAGGTTCCAGAGCAGTCCAGAATTATTTGAATTGGTTCCGTATGATGTGCAGCCAGAACTGCCCACTAAGATCGTGGAAATATCTCCACGTATCTGCAAATTAATCCCAACTGAGATCTTTTTTCGCATCTATAAATAGGAGGTCCTGCATACATGAATTTTTTACGAAAATTAAATTCTTGAGTCCTCTCTCTCTCCTCTGTTTTCCAGCATATAGAGTGTTCAGTTCGTACTCTTCGTGAGTTCGCCTTTCCTCTGTGTTTAGCGGTGCTGCTATCACAGAGACGTAAACCGTTTTACCTTTGGGGACGAATACGTATCATCCTGTGAGCACTAGCCAGGACGTATTTCGTCTTGCGGGCAAAGGTCTAACCTTGACTCGGTTTACTGTTCTGTCTATCGTTTTTCCAGTGCACTCATATAATCATAGATATTATGTCCTGGTTTTATATACTACCGTACAAATCCAATAGTAAATTGATATGTATGAAAAACCTTTAAAAATAAAAACAAATATTTGGCAGAATGAATTGATTTTAATACGAAATAGATAATTTTAGGCATGTACAGAAATGATTCTACTGACGGACGGCGACACAGAGAACAGTATATTCCCAGCCTCAAACTACAGCTACAATTCCCGACTTGAATATTGCAAGTATATGTACAACATTGTGCCAAGGCCCACTTGGATTCCTACTGTGTTTGGAGCCCATGTGAGTTTCATTTCCTGGCCCAAATTATAATTGTTTAAAAACTGAAATTCTTGGCCCAATGCAGCATATACATAGAGTTCTAAAAAGCTTTGGGAGTAATATCATCTTCTTTAATGGGCTAAGGGATCCATGGAGTGCTGGAGGGTATGGTTTTTGGTTTTATCTCTAGTGCAATTTTTTCTTTTTCTTTTTTTTTTAATATTAATTTTATTATTATTTTATCATTGTTGGTGGTAGGGTGCTAAAGGATATATCCAAGACTATAGTGGCTATTGTTGCCAAAGAAGGTAAGGCAATGAAAATGGGGCTTTTCCGTAATTATTGAAAATTGATTCAATTAATTTCAAATTGGTGGTCCATTTTTTTTTTAAATAATAATTCATTTAATTAGAATAAGATTGAACCGTATAATTGGTAAAATATATGGCAGGTGCGCACCATGTGGACCTTAGGTTCTCAACGAGTAAAGATCCAAAGTGGCTAATAGATGTGAGGAAAAGAGAAGTTCATATTATATCCAAATGGCTGTCTCAATATTATCTATCTTTGCTTCACTCCTCCAATTATTAGTATCACACTGAAACACATATAATATTGTTGTGTTCCATGCATGCTCTTTATTGTGCTAAATTTTTTAGATCATGTAAGTTAAAAGAAAACTAATGCATGGAATAAAATGAGATTTCAATATTTAATGGAGAATAAAAGTGAATATTGTATCGAACATTGTATTACATAATTTTAATATGAATATTGTATCGAACATTGTATTACATAATTTATTTAAGTATTATTTTAATAATATTGACAATTTTCTTTTTAAAAAACAGTTGTTTTCACTAAACATCTCATTTATTTTTCATTTGCATTTTTCAGTGAAAACAAATCTACATTTATAAGAAAATGATAGTCCCTTCGTTCCCTTATAAGTCGTCCATACCTTTTGGGCACGAGTATTAAGAAGTGTATAAAAATATTAATATAGTACATGTGATGTGATGAAGAAAAATAAAAAAGTAATGAAAATAGTGTAAAAATATTTAAAAATAATAATAAATAAGTGAATAGTAGTTTCCTAAAAAGGTAAAAAAAAAATGTACAACATATAGTGGGACGGACGAAAATGACAAAATGAGCAACTTACAATGGGACGGGGGGAATAATATTTTTTTTAATGCACTTAATGATATTTACTTATACTACAAGATGTTGCTCCAAAATAAATATGCAAAAAATATCTAACTTATTTAAAAATTTACTTAGGTTGTGTTTAGATGAAGGAATTTTGGGATATAGATTTTAAATTCATAATTTAAATCAACTCTACTTATTTAAGTAAGATATTCAAATTAATTCAAATAATTCTAGTTCAAATTAGAAAAAATTTAAATATTTAGCAAAACAATATCATTTGAAATTTATTCATTCTTTAATCTCTTGCATTTTCAAATGATTATATCAAAATACAATTTTATAATACATCTTATCAAAACAATGAATAAGTTTCAGACATCTTAATCTCTTATCTTAATCTCTTATATTTATGAATTTTTTAATCATCTTATGTGGTTATCTCCATAATTCTCTAATTTAAAATTTTGAAATCTTATCACTTGTGCAGTTACATTTTTATATTTGAATTTTAACATTTTATTATTTAAAATTAAATTGGATGTATTTTTTTAATTTTAAAATTCTGAAATCTTATAACTTATATAGTTAAATTTTAATATTTAAATTTCTACACTTTATTAATTTAAAATAAGTTGGATGATTTTTTTTTTAAAGTTAGTTCACAATCTTCAACATTTTGAAACCATTCTATTAAAAAATAATCTCTCTCTCTCTCTCTCTCTCTACCATTCTGGTGCCGCTATTGCTACCGTCACCGATTTTATTATGAAACTTTCACACGAGCAGATCTTTCCATGATTGACTAAGTTTCAATTGGAATTTCTTAATTGGACTTTCATTTCCGGTTTAAATTCGATGACATTATCACTGTATTTTGCCGTAATTTTCGATGTTGATCTTCATGGTGCACGCAACAGACACATTTTCGTATTCTTCTAAAAGTTGCCTTCTTTTTACTCAATATGGGTTCTCTCTCTCTCTCTTTCTCCCCCCCCCCCCCCCCCCTTTGTATTCTGACACATAAAACCTCACACAAACTTATAATCATTTTTTTAAATATAATGAGTTCCACCGATGCTCCAGATGTGTTTCATGCTAACTTATGACACATATCTTTATTATAATTTGTATAATTGTTTTTAATTTATAAATAGATAAATTTTATTTTGAATTAAATAAGGCAAAATAGTGTAGATAAATAACATTACAAAAAAAAAATTGGCAATAATAAACTAGAAATCACTAGCAAGCATATATGCATTTAAGTAGGATATTATCTTTTGGCAAGATTTCGTAAATAACATTAGTCATTATATATGAAAAACTTTAAATATTTAAAATTGAATAAATATTGCATTTTATCTACTTAAAAATTACAATAACAAATATATTTATATAAAGAGATATTTTAAATTATAATTATATATTTAAACACGAGATTACACATTGCAAAGAAATTTTAAAAAAAGAAAAAAAATCAGAAGACAAATTATTTTGCAATAAAAAATTAGAAACTACTAGCAAACATATATGTATGAAAATAGAATATTATACTTTGGCAACAGTTGTTGACAAGGCGAACTACCTGAGGATAATCACGAAATTATCCCAAGGCTAAGAGGGTCGCCCACTTGCGTAAGAGCTAAGCCACCAGCCCTGACTAGGGCCAACATGAGGGAGCTCGGCGAGGTAGGCAAGGACCTCGCCCAAGCTCCCAGTAGGCCAAGGCCGAAAAGCTGGGGCATCAGGAGGAGAGAAAGCCACGGGCGAGCTACCCCTCTCAAGAGGCAGCTCGCCCTCAAGGGGACCGCGCCGAGGTCCTCCACTACATCACCTTCCGAAAAATCACACAAGGCAGAGGAGCTCGCCAGGTAGCTCGCAAGGTAGCTCGCCCAGCTTAAGGGCCCGGTTAGCGAGTGCACAAATAGAGCATGTATATGTAGTAGAATGAGGCACTGTAAAGGGAGCATTGTGAGGGATTAAGACGAGGGTTACAGACCTTCGTCAACACCGGAAGCCAAATAGGCTCGTAAGGTGCCACCTCACATTCGCACACCTATAAATAAGACATCTCTTGTACTATTACAAAACATTCCAATCATAATACAACAGACTTTCTCTCTCTAAACTCTCTACTTTCTCTCTCTATATTATCCCTCAAGAACACAAATTCTTGAATTATTGTTTGGTAGAATTAATATGTTATAAAAGCCACATAAACACAACGATTAGTAAATTCTATCAACAATTTGGCGCTAGAAGGAGGATCCGAATCTGAAAAATAAAAAATTTTCAAGAGCAAAAAGTTAGGGTTTGTTTGAAGATTTAAAGGTGTTCTTGATAAAGTTCAAGAACACTTGAAGATACACACACATTTCCATTCCTTGAACGAAAACCCGGATTTTCGGGCAAAAACCCAGATTTCTGAATCCATAATTTCTGCCTGGAAAAAGTTTTCAAACGCACGCGTGTATACGAATAAATCGGATTTCAGATAATTCGCTACACGTAAAGCTAGATGAAAACTCGGACAAGTTCACCCTGGCAGGAGACCACGACCTCGGCGACCTACCTCGGCAACCCCGGCGACCTTCGGTGAGCTACCCCCTGCAAAACCCTAGATGCCTAAGGAACAGACCTCCGCAAACACCCGGAGATGGAAGGAAGGGAACCAGGACCAGGCCGAGGGGGACACCTCGTGCCGAGCTCCTTCGAGGTATAATCCTCCGCGACCTCAGCGAGTTACGATAGCTCAGGAGGAGCTGAATCCCGCCCTGAGAGACCTCACCAATAACCCCGACGAGCACCGAGGCCCGGGAGCAGACCAGGCCGACCCAGGGCACTCAGACCCGGGGTCACTACAGCGACCTCCCATCCGAGCAGGAGGCATGCTCGGCCCAAGCTCACCAACATAGGGAGCGCGCCGGAAAAGCCAAGGTTGTGGAAGAGCCGGCTACGCATGCTGGGCGAGCTTCGGCCTACACCGAGGCATCCGCCACGCACCAATCACAGGGGAGGGAGGTCCTCCAGGGCAGACTAGGGCCCAGGTGCGGGGAGGATGAACGAACAGTTGCTCCAGTCACATCTCATGGGGGAGATTCGGACCTACAGCCCTGAAGATCCGCCCATGACCGGTTGAGAAGGCCCGCGACCGACAGGTTGGGTCCCCACGGCGGATGCCAATTCCAGCCCATCACGAAGAGGTCACCCCAGAGTGAGGCACCTCAGGGGCGTGCATCCACGAGACGCACGAACTTCGAGCAACCTCCGTCGGAGGTGACCCACAGTGACGAGCTGGCCTCGTTGATAAAGGCCGTCGAAATGCTGCAAGCACAAGTAGCAGCCAAGTCTGGCGGACCTGACGTCACCACTCTCCCCACATCTCCATTGGCACCTGCCATACTCAGAGCACCGGTCCAGAAGAAAGTCCAATTCCCGGTGATGTCCGCATATGAGGGCGAATCTGACCCAAAGGTCCATCTGGCCAAGTATGCGGACTTTATGATTTCGGTTGGTGCCACTGACTCCACCCAGTGCCGGAACTTCCCGCTGACCCTAGGGTACCGAGCCCACCGCTGGTTCTCATCACTCGCCCCGGGGTCAATCCACTCATTCGGTCAACTCTCGCGGTTGTTCTTGGCCCACTTCTCTAGGTTCGGATCCTACCTTACCCAGAAGCACTGACTGGCCAACATCTATCAAGGCGAGATCGAGACCGACCAGCAGTACCTGGAGAGGTTCGACAAGATACTGCTGGAAGGCGAACCGGTGAGCGAGGACACCAAAGTCATCGTGGTGATGGCCGGACTCCGAAAGAGGACCGACCTCTGGAAGGAAATGCACCACGCATGTCCGAACACTTACACCGAATTTCACCACAAGGAGGGGGTGTTCGTGGCCATACAGGAGGCCCTCCAGAAAGAGGTCGGTGCCTCCGAGGAGAGGAAACCCTACGGGAAAAAGTTCGGGGGCACATACAAGGCTCCCCGGAACTTGAAAGCCTTTGACGATGGGGACGAGTTCAAAGAAAATCTTAATCAAGTCCTCACTGTCTCCGTCGACCACGTCTTTACTGCGGTAAAAGATAAAGCCTTGTTGGAAGAGCCGAGGAGAATTCGCCAGGACCGCGCGAAGCTCAACCCCAACAAATACTGTGCCTACCACCAGTCCATCGGCCACTTCACCACCGAATACCAAGACCTCCTCAAATAACTTTGGAAATTCTACGGGGATGGGAAGCTGGCCGATTTCGTGAAAAAGGCACCGGCAAAGAGGCACAGGTTCGAGAGGAGGAAAGCCTCCGATGATGAAGAGGAGGACGCGGGCCAATGTGGTCCTCAAAACAGGCGAAGAGGGCCTCCCCAACCTCAACAAAACCTGGAGCCCACTCGAGAACTCTTAGTTCTCGAAGAAAAAATTGGAGCTGCCGGAGGTCTCCAAGACGGAGGATCCTCCATTTCCAGGAGAAAGAGGAAGGCCGAGATCCGGGCCATAAACCAGGTCCAGGAAGGCAGCTCCATCCCCAGGCCCGTCGCACAACCCACTGATGAGCTAACATTCTCCTCGGTGGACCTGGAGGGGGTACTGACGCCCCACAACGACTCGTTGGTGATAACCGCCAACATTATGAACGTCCGAGTTCACAGGCTACTTGTGGACACCGGCGCATTCACCAACATACTCTTCAAATCCACCTTGGATGTCTTAGGTGATTTCGAGTCGTATTTAGAACCTAGCAATACTAGGATAGTGGGGTTCGAGGAAGCTGTAACCGTCCCCCTAGGTAACATTAGGTTGAGCGTCCAACTTGTATCGACCGAGGACCAGGAGCGGAGGCTGACTAGGTTAGTAGATTTCTTAGTTGTCGACCAGCAGTCCTCCTACAACTGGTTCCTTGGCCGCCCGTTTATCAATGAATTTAAAGTGGCGTGTTTAGGGGTGGCAAAACGCCCCGCCCCGTAGCCGCCCCGATCTGCCCCGCCCTGAATGGGTCAGCCACGCCCCGCCCCGTCCTGAGAATGGGGCAACCTGCCTCGCCCCGCGCATGGGGCAGGGCAGGCATGGGTTTACAATTTTACTGCCCTGCCCTGCCCCGCCCCACCCCGCCCCGTAAAATATTATATACTAAATAATATATATTATTTATATATAAATACTATATCTTATATAAAATAAATATAATAATATCAAATATTTTTTATTTATTATTATTACACTAATATAATCAGAAATTATATATAAGATATTTTAAATTATGATCTAAACCTTAATAATTAATATCTAAAATATAATAAATAAATAAAAAACACTTTCTTTCATTAGGGTTTACACTTTCATTAGGACTTGTAAGATGGTTTAATTTCTTGGTTTTTGAATATAATGTGCTGAACATGGTTCATTATTTATGTTGAATATGATTTAATGGATATATCTAAATTATATATATATATATATATATATATATGTGTATATATTAAATTTTAGTATATGAAGTATGGGGCAGAATGGGGCAGGGCGGGGCGGATCTGCCCCGCGCAGGGCAGGCATGGGGCAAAACATACTGCCCGCGGCGGGGCATGGGGCAGGGCGGGGCAGGCATGGGTATTTAAATATCCGCCCTGCCCTGCCCCATTGCCACCCCTAGGCGTGTTTTACCTACTACTACTGTCTAAAATTCCCAACTCCAAAAGGTGCCGGAACCATCAAAGGCGACCAGAAAAAGGCCCGAGAGTGTTTACTCCAAATTAAAGATGGCCGAGCCATGAAAGCCGTGACGTAGGTCCAGGTCCTTGAGGAAGAAATCCAGATTTCGGCGGATGAGCCGAACATCCTAGACATCATCTCAACAGAAACTGAGTTGACGGAGGTAGGCGATTCGCCAGAATCAACGATGGAAATCGACCAAGTCCCTGAACCTGCGCAGGGCACTCATCCGACACCAATGAAGGGAGTGGAGAAATCCCAAAATAATAACCAAGTGCAGGGACCTGTGCAAAGCTCACTTCCTGCACCCACGGAGGTAGACCAGGAAGCCCAGGGTAGGGGACCTACGGGAGGTCAAGAACCAGCTCGAATGGATGTTGATCCAGCTCCCCAGGTTGCAAAACCTCTCCAAGCTGGCGAGACCCCGGAGGTCCTGACAGTTGACGGACCTGTCCAGGTTGAAAGCCCAGCTGATGATCTCGAACCACGCCTAGGTCATGAACCTGCGTAGATGTCACAAGAAGAGTGGGATGAGTTCATCAGCGATCCCAGATGGAAAAACCAGAAAAGAAAAGCCACCCCCATGGAAGAATTGAAGGCACTCCCGGTGGACCCGGAAAGGGACTTGGAACTTTTCATAGGTTCTGAGTTACCCGAACCGTACCGGTCGAGGATGGAGCTGTTTTTGATGTCCAACCTGGACGTATTTGCCTGGTCCCATGAAGACATTACGGGGATCCCGTTGGAACATGCATGTCACCGACTAAACATAGATCCGGCGAGAAGGCCCGTCTGCCAAAAACGAAAAAAATATGGACCAGACAAATAAACAGCTCTAACCGTCGAAGTGGGGAAGTTGTTGGACAACAAGCTGATCAAGGAAGCCCTATGTCCGCAGTGGGTCGCGAACCCCGTCCTGGTGAAGAAGCACAATGGGACGTGGAGACTATGCATTGACTTCACGGACCTGAACAAGGCATGCCCGAAGGACAACTTCCCACTACCCCACATTGATCAGCTTGTAGATAGCACCGCGGGCCACGAGATGATGACATTCATGGACGCTTTTGCGGACTATCACCAGATAGAATTGCACCCAGACGACCAGGAACATATGGCGTTCTACACCAACAAAAACATGTATTACTGGGAAAGGATGCCGTTCGGACTTATCAACGCCGGAGCGACCTGCCAAAGGTTGGTAAATAAAATGTTCGATCAACACATCGGTGAGTCCATGGAGGTGTACGTGGATGACATAGTTGTCAAGAGTTTGCGAAAGGAGGACCACTCGACCACCTCGACCACCTGAAGCAAACCTTCGACATACTACGCCACTACAACATGAAGCTAAATCCCAAGAAGACCAGCTTCGGCGTACACTCAGGAAAGTTCCTAGGTCACCTGGTGAGCCAGCGAGGGATAGAGGTCAACCCAGCGCAGGTCCAATGCATAATCGAGATGGGCATCCCCGACTCCGTACAGAAAATCCAAAGACTGATCGGATGTATGGCGGCTTTGAACAGGTTCATCTCCAGGTCTAGTGACCAAAATCATCCATTCTTCGAGGCGATCAAGGCAAACACGCGAAGGTACAAAGAGGCGGCTAAAGCCAACAAGCTCCACCTCAAAAACCACTTCATGTGGACGAGCGAATGCTAGCGAGCCTTCGAAGATATCAAAGCATACCTGGCAGATACGCAGGCCCTTTCAAAGTCGATACCCGGGGAGAAGTTGTACCTCTACCTTGCTGTGTCGAAAGTTGCCATTAGCTCTGTCCTGGGTCGAGAAAAGGCCAAAACACACCTACCAGTGTACTATGTAAGCCAAGTTTTACACGAAGCTGAGTTGCGGTACACCCCAACGGAGAAGCTGGCCTATGCACTGGTGATGAGTGTTAGAAAATTGAGACCCTACTTCTTCGACCACCCGGTAGAGGTGCTGACGACGTTCCCACTACGTCAAATATTACAGCGCCCAGACACCACCGAACGCTTGCTGAAATGGTCACTAGAAGTTAGCCAATACGGTATAACCTACGCACCCCGAACAGCTATCAAGGGACAAGCGCTCGCCGACTTTATCGTCGAGCTAACTTTCCCACAAGATCCGACGAGGGGGCGTATAGCTCCGTGGCACCTCTACGTTGACGGGTCATCGACTAGCACAGCAGCAGGCGCCGGCGTAGTTCTAATCAGCGCAGACAGACAAGTCTTCACCTCCGCAATCTGGTTCGACTTTCGAGCAACCAACAATGAAGTGGAGTACGAAGCTTAGATAGCCGGACTTAGTTATCATTAGTTGTGGGGGCAACCAATCTTCAAGTTTTCAGAGATTTCCAGCTAATAATATCCCAAGTCCGGGGGGAGTATGAGGTAAAAGATCAGCTGATGATGACCTACCAGAAGATAGTCGCGCATCTGATCTCGATGTTTACGCAGGTTTACATCAATCGGATACCGCGGCTGGAAAACACGTAAGCAGATGCCCTAGCCCGACTAGCTAACAGCAACGGCGAAGCTGAGGTCACGGAGGTTGTAGTCACCAAACTAAAGAACCCCTCGACGTTCGATTACAAAATAAATTAAACTTCGAGTGGGGGGCAGGAAGATGCCGAAGATTGGTGCATTCCGATCCAAAAATATTTAATGGACGGAACGACCCCGGAGACACCTGGGAAGCTAGCCGGCTAGTGAAGTAAGCTGCCAGATATACGCTGCTGGATGGCCAACTCTACAAACGTGGATTCTCTCTACCTCTGCTCAAATGCCTATCTAAGAAGCAAGGGTTCGAGGTGTTAGAAGAAATTCACGAAGGAATTTGCGGAAGTCACGCTGGGGGGCAAGCCTTGGCATACAAGACGATCAAACAAGGGTACTATTGGCCCACTCTTCGTAAAGATGCCATTAGCTTCACGCGAAGGTGCCAAAAATGTCAACTCTTCGCACCTAATATTCACTCCCCAGCCAACCAACTCAAGTCGGTCTTTAGCCTATGGCCTTTTGCAAAATGGGGTATCGACCTGATCGGCCCATTTCCACCTGGCAGAGGCGGTGTAAAGTTTGCTGTCATAGCAGTAGACTACTACACTAAGTGGGCTGAAGCCTAAGCACTCACAACAATAACACAAGAAAGGATGATCGGCTTCATATGGAAGAACCTGATCTGCCGGTTCGGACTTTTGAAATCGATCATCACCGACAACGAAAGGTAGTTCGACGGCTAAAAGTTGAGAGAATTTTGCAGTTCATGGAACATCTAGAAACACTACTCAACTCCGTACCATCCACAGTCGAACGGCCAGGTCGAGGCGGTTAACAAAATTTTAAAGCACACATTGAAGCTCCCCCTCGAAGATAAGAAAGGTAGCTGGGCAGACGAACTCCCGGAGGTCCTATGGTCTTACAGAATATCATACCGAGCCAGTACCGGAGAGACCCCATTTGCCTTAGCCTTCGGAACTGAAGCGGTAGTACCAGTCGAGGTTCAGAACAAGACTTGGAAGGTGGTGGGTTTTGACGAAGAAAAGAATGACGAAGCCTTGGCAGTAGAAAAAGATCTGATCGAAGAGACCAGAGCTTCGTCAGAAATGAAGAATGCCACCTACAAGCATAGAGCAGAAAAGTACTACAATTCCAAGGTCCGAGACCGAAAATTCAAAGTTGGGGATCTAGTGCTGAAAAAGAAGTTGATGGTCCCACCGGGTGTATTCGGGTCAAACTGGGAAGGGCCGTTCTGGGTTACTGCAGCCTAGCCAAACGGCACTTATGACCTCGAAGACGCAGAAGGCAACGCCTCGTCATACACCTGGAGTGTCGCGCACTTAAAAAAGTTCTATCAATAGATCGAGATTTTGTAATAGATTAGACGAAGGTTCGCATCAGAAATGTTGATGGCGACCAATGTAAATTACGCTGCTATGAGAAGTTGGGAAAATTTATTAAGTCAGAAAAGTTGTCAGCCATGCGAGCTCCTATAGCTCGCCAACTATGCGAGCCCCTACAGCTCGCCAACTAGGCGAGCTCCCGTAGTTCGCCCACTGTTCGAAGGTCCGTAATCCACCCAGTGTTCGAAGCCTCGTAATGCGCAAGGACCAAGGTCCCAAACATTATAATCAAAATGCTCGAAGGCAAAGGCCAAAGTGCCCAAGGTCGCGAAGGTGCCCTCTCTAAAGGGTCACTAAGCACCGACTGCCTCAAGTTCGAAAAATTCGCGAAAAAGACGATTAAAACGTCTAAGGCAAGGTTCATGAAACCCAACTGCCCAAGGTGAATTAAAAAAAGTACAACTCGCTACCCTAAGTGGTTTAAGACGAGCGATTCGCGGCCCTAAGTGGCATAAGACGAAGAATATGTACTACACAAACAGAGGTACGATTCGTAGTCCTGAGTGACGTAAAATGAAAGATTCGCTTCTCAAAAGTAGTGTAAGACGAACATCTAAGTACCCGAAAAATATGTGAATGAGCTAATTAAAATTATAACGTAAAGCGCGAAAATGTAAGTACACAGAGTTAGAACAAAAGCTCGATCTTCATTCAAAAAATACTTGGGAAATTTTCAAGCCAAGAATGATGCTTGAAAAAATCCTAAGTATAAGTAGTGTCGCTGGCCACAAAGGTCGGTCAGCTGACCATCTGTGAAATACAAAAAGCTCCTTCTGGGCGAGCTACACATGCCCGACGAGCTATGACTACTTAAACAAAAAGCTAAAACTGCAAAAATGGAGCTCCTTCTGGGCGAGCTATGTAGCCGGCGAGCTACAACTACTTGCAAAAATCAGAAACCACAAAAGCTAATCTAGAAAAGCGATTAAAGAGCTCAAGTCTCTAGAGCAGCAGGGGTGGCAGGGACATCGGCAGGGACCTCGATGGAGTTGGTGGTAACCTGGCCAGCTGGAGGGGAAAGCTCGGGCAACGTATTGATGTTGCCCGTGAGCCCGCTAGTGTCAAACCCAGATGTATCCAGCATCGCGTACCCGCAAGCTTCCTGGAGTTGCGCAATAGTGGGGGGAGTTTGTTCCTCCTCGGCGGTGACCTCCCCCTCGGCGGCGGCCTCCTCCTCGTTGGCAGCACCCAACTCCGGGACTGGGACTGTATTAATGATCTTGAAGCGAGCTGGGACAAAGTCGAGGGGCACCCCGAGCTCTGGTAGGACGCCAATGTCCAACTCCGTGTCATCGGGGAAAGGGACCCTATCCAAGCAGTCTTTAAAATCTCTGACAACTGCCTTCATCTCGTCGTCTTGATGAGCTCGCGCCCACCAAATGGCCCAGATCACCTCGGCGTAGCATTGGACAAAGCCCCGGTCTGAGGTCTCAGCCTTTGCAGCCACCAAATCGGTCGAGAAAGAGCCATCATTC
The DNA here is from genome assembly GCA_026898435.1 of Prunella vulgaris. Lineage (NCBI taxonomy): Eukaryota > Viridiplantae > Streptophyta > Magnoliopsida > Lamiales > Lamiaceae > Prunella > Prunella vulgaris. The sequence continues at coordinate 1,072,757 of JAPKLY010000109.1, read as the reverse complement.
GACGACCTCATTGATCTTCGCCGAGAGCTCAGCCCTCAACCTCGCGCACTCCTCGTCGTTGCTCCGGGTCAAACCCCGCTGCAGTCGCAGCTCCTCCTTGGTCACCCCATGCTCGCCGACCTCCCAGGCGAGCTTCTCAGTGAGCTCATCTTCCTTGGCCTTGAGCCGAGCGTCGGTGTTCTTCTGGAAGGAGGCGAGCTGCCTTTGGAGTTGGGAGGAGTTGTCCAGGGCACTTCACTCGGACTCTAGAGCCACGACCGCTCTCCCATCGGCGAGCTCCAGTGCCTCCTTCAATTTGTCGGTCTTTTCTGCCATCACCAAGTAGGCATCATTCCTCTTTTGGCGACCCTCCTCCAACTGGGCGACCTGCTCCATTGCCTTATGGTTCGCGAGCAGCAACCCGCTCGCGTAGTGCGCCGAGAGCAGGAGGTTCTCGGTCAGGTTTTGGCCATTGATGGTCACCACCTGAGGAGTGGACCAGAACCTCGGCGTCTCACTCACCGTATTCCGAACCAAGCCCGGGGGAAAGCTACGCATCGAGGTCAAGGAGCGAGATCGCTCGTATGCGTGAATGGCCTCGTGCCGGTTCGGATGAGCAATGAGGGCATAGTTGCGAAGTCAAAATAGTTAGAGTAAAAAATGATGAACGAAAGAAAAATGATGAACGAAAGAAAAATGATGAACGAAAGAAAAATGGTAAAAAGAGAAACTGAGTGGGCGAGCTACTCACTGAGCTCGCTCGGGGTCCCAACCCAGGAGTGTATCGTCCGTAGCCTGGACGCCGAAAGGGGATGGGGAAGGCGGCGACCTCTGGATAGGTGCAACCGATGGGGTGGCAGTTGAATGGGCGGATCCACCCTACGCCGACCTGGTGTCAGCTCGCTCGGCGTGCTCGGATCCCTCATCGTCGCGAAGGCCCAATCGAGCTCTCTTGCAAGCTACTGTGTCTTCGTCCCCCACTCGGGACCCATCTCCACGGTGGAGGCCCCTTTTGGACTGATGGGAGACTCGCCCGGGTGTGGACCCACCTCGCCCTCCTCCTTTGCCACCTCGCGCGACCTCCGTCGCCTTAGGTTTTGCGGGGGCCTTCGTTTGCTCCTGCTGGTTCTCGGACCCACTCACCTCGCCCCTCTTCTGGGCGAGCTTGGCTTTCTTGCTCGCGTCCAACGCGAGCAATGAGGGCGGGGCAAGCTTATTCGGGCGAGGAGGACCCATTGCAAACCTGCGAGCTACGACGTGGTAAGAGTCCGGGATCTCGACGGTCGGGAAGACAACCCTGCTACCATCTGCAAAAACAAAGAAGAAGTGTTAGTATAGTGGGCGAGCTACCCCCCCAGGTGGGCGAGCTACAAAAAGTTGTGAACCTGGAAGCTCAGGACCTTCAACCGTAAGGTGGTGAGGCAAGGTGTGAAGCCCAGCAAGCATGAGGCAGTGATGCTGAGTGAGGTGGGTGGTCTCCCGATCGTCCTGGCTCCTCAGATAGCAGACGGCTCGCACCACGTCGAACTCGAGGGATGTCTCGGGCTTGCCGCAGCTAGACTTGTGGTGCTTCAAACCTGCAAAAAAGGGGATTTAGATTAGTAAATCTAATTCAACCCACACACCAAGTAGGCGACCTACTGCTAGCCTCCCCAAATTCATCGGGGGTTGGGATTCGCTCTCCTCGCCCGGAGTAGCTCGTCGAAGCTCGCCAGTCTCCGCCCATAAAAAAGAACAACTGCTTCCAGTCACGGACCTTGTTCGGAAGGACCCCAAGAATTTCTCCCCCGGGCGGGCTCTAAGGTAGTAATACCCCTTGCCATCGTTTACTTGCCGAGTTACGGCAAGAAGTTCATTGAGCTCGGTAGTAGTCAGTCGGTTTTCGTACCCCTCCAACCCAAAAACCGCCAACGCCGCCAACAAGCTACTCCAGGTGTTGGGGGTGAGCTGGGTGATGGCGAGGTTATTGTCGAGCAGGAATCGGCCAATGATCGGGTGCAGGGGCAATGTAAGCCCGGCCTCGAGGGTGTGCACATGATGGCCGTCAACCCCCCGGAGGCGCATCAGCTCGCTCATCCTTCCTCGGGGCATATAGGAAGACGTCGAGCGGGATCCGATACTTCTCACGAAGATGAGGGAGCTGGTACTCGTGGATAATACTGGTAACATCAATCGCTTTGTAATCAGACTTGTTCGCCGCGTCCCGATATTCTCGCCCGGGAAGTTCTAAGCTCGCCTCATATTGGGCGACATACTCACTCCAGTCAAAAGGATGAATAACCTCGGCTGGGACCTGGTACTCGATCAATTGGGGCTCTGGGAAACCGATGGATCGGAACCACTCCACTGTAACCTCCTCGAGGTCGCCCCCTTGCTCGCCCGCATCGGAGACCTCTTCGCCGACCTCAGCGACGTCCTCGCCGGCCTCGGTGGTCCCCTCGTTGCCACCTGCAACCCTTTCCTCAGGGGCGACCTCGTCGCCTTCCTCCCATACCTCGCGGTAGATAGCACTGGAGGCCACCTCCTCCGAGTCAGGGTGAACCTCGCCGAGGAGCTCACCAGAGTCCAGGCGAGCTATCGAGGCCACCTCGGAACTGGAGCCGATTATTATCGGAGAAATCAGGGGAATAGACTCATTCTCGGCCATTGGCTATTTCTCGGGATTTCGGTTCGAAAGAGTCTTACTTGACGATTGTGTCGACATAATTCGGGGGAGCTAGGGGAGTTCTCAAGTTGTTCGAAATTCCTGCTGCCGGAGTTATGGTACGGGGATGGTCAAAAAATCCAAAGAGTTGCCGAAAGCGTTCGAAACTTCCGAAAAACTCAGAGAAATTGAAAGAAAGAAATGAAAGAAGAGAAGGAATTGGGTTTTCTACCTAGGAGAACGCCGGAAATCTCGTCGAAAGCGAAAGTGTCGTTCGCCGGAAAGTGCTCTGGAAATTCGGAAGTGGAAAAGTGAAGAATGAACTCACCTCCGCCTATTTATAGATGTCGGGGCGAGGTTGAATATTCGAGGAGTACAGGGACCATTTTGTAAGAAATTTGAAAGATTGTCATGATGGGCGCGGGAAACTACGCCTAAAAAGGCATGCACGATGCCTTGATTCTCGCACCACGTCGGCCGAGTAACCGCCACGACGGAGCTCACCCACTAGCTCGGCACCTACCCAAATATAGTTCGCCTAGGCTCGAGTCCTCGTCAGTGGAGACAAATCAGTTCGCCCACACATTAGATGAGTCATGATGTGTGCGAGCTGGGGGGGCAAATGTTGACAAGGCAAACTACCTGAGGATAATCACGAAATTATCCCAAGGCTAAGAGGGTCGCCCACTTGCGTAAGAGCCAAGCCACCAGTCCTGACTAGGGCCAACACGAGGGAGCTCGGCGAGGTAGGCAAGGACCCAGATTTTCGGATCCATAATTTCTGCCCGGAAAAAGTTTTCAAACGCACGTGTGTACACGAATAAACCGGATTTCGGATAATTCGCTACACGTAAAGCTAGATGAAAACTCGGACAAGTTCACCCTGGCAGGAGACCACGACCTCGGAGACCTACCTCGGTAACCCCGGTGACCTTCGGCGAGCTACCCCCTGCAAAACCCTAGAATGCCTAAGGAACAGACCTCCGCAAACACCCGGAGATGGAAGGAAGGGAACTAGGACCAGGCCGAGGGGGAGACCTCGCGCCGAGCTCCTTCGAGGAATAATCCTCCACGACCTCCGTGAGTTACGGTAGCTCAGGAGGAGCTGAATTGGCAATAATAAACTAGAAATCACTAGCAAGCATATATGCATTTAAGTAGGATATTATCTTTTGGCAAGATTTCGTAAATAACATTAGTCATTATATATTTAAAACTTTAAATATTTAAAATTGAATAAATCACTACAACATAATTGACTTTATGTAACGTTTTATTGTAATACTTTTAGCTTATGTAACACATTATGGTAACATATTTCTAATTTATATATTATGTAACATTTTATAAATCTGTAACACTTACATGCAACACTTTTAAATAAGTAACACTTTTTAGGTAACACTTTTAAATACGTAACACTCTTTAGGTATCACTTTTACAAAGGTAACACTTCTAGGTAACACTTTCACATAGGTAACACTTATTGGGTAATATTTTTTTAAAGTAACAATATTTTACGTAACACTTTAGCATGTGTAACATTTTTAGGTAATACTTTTACATGTGTAACATATATATTTTTGTAACACTTGATATTATTATTTAAATATATATATATATCTACTTATATAAAATATACTCAATTAGTAACTATAAAAAAAATATTAGTCATATATAAACATGCCTTAGTCTATAATAATTTATAATATTTTTTAGTAGATATTTTAATAAATAATTTTAATATATATATTTATAAAAATTCATATACATAAAATTTATCTATAATTTAAAACAATTTATTACATATTAAATATATATTTTAATTATGTAACTATAAACTACATATGATTTATATATTTTTAGATATAATTATATAATTAATAGAATTTTTGAATGAAATATAGGTAAGAAATAATTTGGTTCACTAATTTACTATTAATATGTGTTAATTTTCACCATTGTTCAACTTAAAAAAATAAACAAGAAAAATGAAAAAGTAAAAAAATTGTTAATGAGTTAAATAAAATTGATGTCCAAAATATGATAAATATAATTTACTAGCCAAGATGGTATGTCTTGGAATATAAAATCCAAGAAGTACAAGGTTCAAATCCTAGGAATTGCATTTTTTTTTCTTTACAACAAGTGTTACATATAGTTCATATGTAACATTTAATAGGTGTTACATATCAAACGAAACACTTTTTTTTAAAGTGATACGAAAAGTAAAAAAAGTGTTACCTTAGACTTTAGGTTACACGGGCAAGTGCAACGCCCGAAAAGTGTTACGCAAGTGCAACGCCCGAAAAGTGTTACCTATTTATAATAGATAACACTTTATATATATTAAGTAACACTTTCTTGAAGTTACATAATGTCATTTATGTTGTAGTGAATATTGCATTTTATCTACTTAAAAATTACAATAACAAATATATTTATATAAAGAGATATTTTAAATTATAATTATATATTTAAATACGAGATTACACATTGCAAAGAAATTTAAAAAAAAAAGAAAAAAAATCAGAAGACAAATTATTTTGCAATAAAAAATTAGAAACTACTAGCAAACATATATGTATGAAAATAGAATATTATACTTTGGCAA
>JAPKLY010000109.1:988791-1057520 GCA_026898435.1 Prunella vulgaris | reverse complement strand
CCACAATGCTTGGTCCAATATGCCCCTCATTAAACACGCAAAAAGACGAAACTTCCCCTGAAAATGTTGCTTGCCGAACCACCGCACGATCGCAAGCAGGTGGCCGCACGAGTCTGGCTCGTGTGAGCACTCGTGCGGTCCGTCGTTGCCCGAACCAGAGATTCGGCGAACGAACATGGCTCGTAGTCGCACGAATCATGGCCTGTGGTCCACGAGTCCAGCTCTGACTTGTGCGATCGATCCTCGACTTTCTCGTTTTCTCCATATCTTGCATTCTAGTGCTCCGATTGAATCGATTCTTTTTCCGTTGCAACCCTCTCTTCGAACTCTTCGACATGGTATATCATTTGTCTTCATTGGATCAACTCACATATTCTGAACTTTTACGAACTTGCTCGTCTCTTCCTCGTTTTGCTCGTTTTCACCTATAATCACAACTTTCTAGCCAAAAAGGGTTAATAGCACAATTTATATCATATTAGGGTCAAATATGAACATAAGAACATCAAAACCATATAGAAATGGATACAAAAACATGCAATTATGACCATAATCAATACTCTCTTTGATTTGATAAATAACAATAGTCGTTAAATATGAAAAACTTTAAATATTAAAAAATCGAATAAATATTGCATTTTATCAATTTAAAAATTACAATAACAAATATATTTATATAAAGAGATATTTTTAAATTATTATTAATTTTAACACGAGATTACACATTAAACGAATTAAAATCAGCGTAATTTAGGGAAACATGTTTATTAAGAAATCTTTTTTGTTATGATAAGCCCAAATATCATACTATATGTGCAGCGAAGTAACTAAATTAAGCCTGATTAGAATGTAATTTTAATTTTTAGTCACCTTTCTGTTTGCTAAAAGTCAAACCTTAGTTTTTAATAAAAAAATTATGAATAGGTATTGTGTGAAAGTGGTTCATATCATGAACCACTTTTTAACAAGGCAAAAATATAAATTCATAAATATAAATCTTATATCACAAAGTGGTTTATATCATGTAAATAGTTTATATAATACTTTACCAAAAATTTTCTATTTAAAACCGTTTAATTTATCTTAAAAAAAATTAATGTTTTGTAATATACATAAAATTTGTTATTTATTTACTCTTTTAACAACGCATTCCGCGTTTGATCATTGCCAAGCCCCTGTGAATTCCAGGACAAAATAATCATGAGTAAGATGGTGAGTCGTGCTTCGGCGGCCAAGAATCCTCCCCCTCCATTTCGTCAGCCGAACTACCCCTCGCAACCAGGGCGATCTCTCTAGAACCCGGCGCCAAATTATCAATAACAAATTCAGAGTTGGCCGACTTCTGCAAAGATTCAATCAAATCAAGACCCCCGGCCCTCTCATCAGCCGGCAGCCCCACTGTGGACTTAGCATGGCGTAGACTACTCTGCACCGAAGGCGTGGCACTCTGCCTAGGAGTCTGCCTATCCAGAGGAGGCAAATTGCACAGAGCTCGCTTAATAGAGACTCCCATAGGAATAGAGACATCCAAAAACCAAAATTTTGAACAAGAATGGGAGCTTGAGACCTCCTCCCAACCGTGATCCAAGGAATCCTATGAGGGAAGGGTAGATTGGTTCCCTGCTGTAACCAAAGCTAATTGTAGTCCCTCCTCCATACCCGCCAAATCATCCCTCGACCCATCCTCGGGGGCAGCAGGAACCCCCTCATGCAACGAGTGGTCTGCCCGCCCCTCCTCCACGCACTGCTCCTCCGGATGACGCATACATGAATTTTGTTTTCTTTGCCTACTCCGGCTCCTGCCCCGCTTCTCCTGCGGAACAGTCGGGCCCTACTTCGCACAACGAGATGTGACATGCCTAATCAGATTACACTCACGGCAAAACTCCGGGATATTTTCTAGTGTAAAGAAGTGAAGGCAAATTGACCCGCCCTCTTGTACATGATTTTCTGCTCTAAATTATTCTGCAAGTCCACCTCAATGAGTATCTGTGCATAATGACCCAATGTACGTTCCTCCGTGTTCTTATCCACCCTAACCAAATTCCCCACCACAGAAGCCAAGGACTCCAAAATAGTCGAATGCCAATACTCAATTGGTAAATCCAAGAATCGAACCCAGACGTCGTTCGAATCTTATTGGGGTTAAAGTCCGACACCCAATTCTGGAGGCGAAAACTGCCTGAGCTGATTTGCCAATTTCTTCGTCTATAAATTTTTTCTTTCTCTAGAGCAGAATAAAAAACAACTGTAAAGTACCCTTTCCCAAAAGGAATCAATTTCAGACCCATAGTCAAGTTCCAAACCCCTTTCAGAGCATTAGTTAATTCAACGCGGGAGAGCAACGGTTTACCTGATTGAGTCAACATCCGACCTATTAGTGCATTGTCAAAATCCCTAATACTCTGCTGATAGGCTTGTTCATCCACTTCGACAATGAAGAAATCACCCTGGTGAATCGATTTAAGTTTCTCTGTAGTTCCTTGAAGACAGCTAGTATCCATTGGAGCAACAACACTGCCCTTTAACACCTGTGCGAAGGTTCTCGTAGCCCCCCCCCCCCCCCCCCCCCCCGAGGGAACGTCAGGCTCTTGTGTAGAAGGCGCATGAGTCGTGGGTGGAACAGTAAAGCGGCGACGACCGAAGTCAGCATCCAAGTCACCTGAAGAGCGGCCCAAAAAGTTTGGAATATTACGGCGTGAGGCAAAGGAGGCAGAGTCCACCTCCATGGGAGAGACGTTGTGGTCACCAGAACCCACCACAGCATCCGCGACACAACCAGACCCCTGTTGGTTATCAAGCACATTATCGAGAGCACCAAGGTTATCAGAAAAAGGATTAGCCAGCGAAAAAGGATTCCCGGCCTCCGTTACAGATCGCCTGGAGGCATCGAGGGAGTCCTCGCAACAAGCCCCCCGAACATGGGGAGTATCAACGTCGGTAATTTCCTTATGACGACTCTGAAACCGTTGCCGTGTGTTAAAGCCCATAACGTAAGAAGAAAAACCAGGGAAGAAGGAATCCATTGCCTTGATCACGTCACGATCAGGATTGCTGAGCACCTTCGATGCGTCGTCGAGGAGTCTTCAGTGGGATTTTCCAAAATCTCATCACGCTGAGGGTGTGGTACGCGAATGAATTCGCACATACGATCTTTGAGAAAGGATGGATGAAGTGATGAAGACATGCCGGAAATTGGACGGAAAGAGAATTCATGAAGATGGATTTCCACCAGAGACCCTAGTAACTACATCTATGATCGCGGGAGGTTTTTAAATTTTATCATGAAAAGAATTCTATCTTTGTAAATAAAAATCCTGAAAAACAAAATCAGCTCAACATGAATAGTGCTTTTTCAACATAATTATATTAATACTATTTTTCAGTATTTTCAATATAACTTTAAAAAAATTAATTTACCTTTACTACGCGGTTATAGTATATAACTATTTCAGAGTAACAAACTTATCAAAAAAAATTCAAAGTTGTCGCCGTACATAATGATATTTGAAGCGTGTTCTTCAGAAGTTAGGCTGAGGATATGACAAGCACAAGCCGGCCAATTTTTTCAAATGACATGCGAAATGAATAGAGGGTCCAAAAATTAATGGACATAATTTTTTAGTTGACATTTCAAAAGTTTAATTTTATTTAGGCCACAAAAAGAAGCCATCACGATGTACTTCTTTTTGTTTTTTTATTTTTCCTTCTATGTAATCTTGTAGAAAATTAATTCAATTATTGCCAGTTCATAAATATTAAACTATGGAACACGTGAAGTTTTATCAATTTGTATATGTAATTGTCACGCAATATATGGTGCAATATATATGTGGGCCTATAAATTTGGCATCGGCCGGAATATGAAAAGTGTAAAGGAAAAATAAAAGACATCAAACCTACATACATAAATATTAAAAATAATTGTTTATGAAATTTTTGTACTTTAGTACATGTATTATTTTAAAATTAGTCTGAAATATTTTATTATTATTGGTTTTGTATAAATTTTTTATTTTGCATTTGTAGTTCCAAACGTCATAAAATTTATAGATTTTATTCTAAGATTTGCAGATTTTGTCCCAAAAAATATTACAAAATTTGTAAATTTGATCCCAAAATTTTGGGATCAAATTTACAAACTTTGTAATATTTAGGACTACATGTGCAAAATAAATTATATGGAATCAATAGTGAAAAATAGTGAAATGTTTAGAACCAACTCTAAAATAATACGTAATCTGTGCAACCAAACCTGCAAAAAAAAAAAAAAAAAACTCCATTGTTTATCAATTATGAAAATGAATAAGAAAATGTTAATTTAAATCGCTTAAAAACACCAATAGAAACAAACTAAAATCCCCATTTATGATATGAGAGCACCATGTAGAAACACCCCAACCCTGGATGCCAGGCTATGGGAATATTATAATTAGAAAGTGGGCCCATTCGGTATGGAAATAGTGGGCCATATGCCGGCCCACTTCTGGTCCCCTGATGGGTCGGGTCCAATTGAAGGACCATTGTACATCCCACAAGAAAATGACTAAATAAATAAATAGAAATTGAGACGTGGCATCTTCTGCATCCACTTTGAAGTATATTTTTTTAATTCACAAGATTAGATTTTATGATATGTCAAATTTATCCCATTTTCGAAGTTATCCTACACCCCAAAAAAGAAAAGAGCAGCTAGCACATGACATTTTTTCTATATATACACACTACCAATGCACTATATTTAGCATACAAATGATTATGTATACAGTTAATATTGACTAAACAACGCAACGGAAATAAAGACAATCATGTCCCAAGATATTAACTTTTTTATTAATAAGAAATTGGATTGTAATTAAATAAAATTTTGTCCTCGTCGGTGTGATTTCTTGGTTGACGTAGGAAATCACGTCTAACGCGTCTTCGATGAGGAATTTTCGTATATATATATATATATATACAGGTGATGGAATAAAATAGATTTTATAAGTGAAATTTATATATAAAAAAAAAGTTATGAAAAATAGATTGATTAGTCAGTTGATTTTATTGATGCAAATGGATGATGAGATGAAGAATTACTCAAAATTTTAGTAAAAGAGAAACATAAATCAACTTAATTATTTCTTTGACAAGGCAGGGCAGGCCTGCAGGAGAAGAAACATATTAATTAATTAACAAAATTTTAAATTAATTAATTCTGATTTAAAAAAGCATAAATGATTTGATCACATTAAAGAAATAATTAGTGATGATTTTGTATGATTTAGATGAAGATGCGTATCGAGGTTTGGATTGTGATGCAATGGTTTTGGCCAATGTCAGTTACATTGCACTCTGAATTATCAAATAAATTATCTAAATTAAAAGCCAGGTACGTACTATCAGAATATTAAATAATTAATTATTAAAACATCAAATAATTATTAGAAACTTGAATTGAACTTACCACCTACCTAAAACTTGGTCCCCCTTGTTTCACGTGTACAATCTCAAATTTTTATCTTAATTAATGATATAATCCTAAATCAAATGCATAAATAAAATATGACGCCAGCGCCGGTACTATATCACATGGATAATAGTATCATCTTCTGATCATACCTATATTAAATATATAAATATTCTTATTATAAACTAGCTAGAAATTAATTAAAGACCAGACTAGCTAGGTTAATGAATCTTACCTCTAAATTAAATATATACATATATGTATGTAATTCTGAAATTAATATTTAATTAGAATATATATGTAAACACCAAGCACATCATCACTCATCAGTCGTATGTATACATTTGTGCATGAAAAAAGTGCACAAAAAATAATACAGTTTGTCAATTACTTCCACATTCTCAGCTTATGAGCGGACATGACAAACAATTTAAAAAAATTAGTATATATAAATGTAAAATTAAATAATAAAATATAAAAATATATTTATTAATTTTTATTAATATAATTTTTTTTTTAAGGTCATAAAAAAATTTGGACATCAAATAAAAAATGTGAAAATTATCTTGAGATGGTAGAGTATCGTGAAAATTAACAGTATTTCACATAACATATATATATATGAATAAATATCTAATTTATTTGTAATCAAGGTACAATTAGTGATTTGGACAGTAGTGTGTGAGTATTGTGTAAGCATGTTTCTTGACTTTTTGCACGATTAAACGTAACAACCGATGATTGTGATGAACATGTGTGACCAGTATTTTATAGTAATATATATATATGTATATATATATACATACACAGACACAGAGGTGTACGTGCGTGTATGTGAGAGAGAGATGCATGACACATAGAGCTTGTTTGTACTATATAGAATTGCTCTCCATCGGTGCCTAACAAACCTTACGTTTGTTTGATTGCTTTTGTTTCTGTGTATGCATTCATACACTCACAAATCTAAGGTAATTAAAGCCAACTCCAACCTCTGAATTGGTGTCTGATTCCACCTGAATTTCGAGATTATCACATTTTGTAAGAGTCCACCAACACCTACCACCCATTAATAAAAAAGAAAATTATAAAATAATTCACAAAATTGATATTAATTATAAATTGATTTTTTATTAAAAAAAATGTGGTTTTATACAAAAGAAAAAATGTGCTTTTATACAAATATTGTGAACCAATTTGTAAATATAGTAATTTTTAAATTAATATGTAAATCATCCTAAATAAAATAGTGTGTTATGAAACTCTTAAATTATATATATATATATATATATATATATATATATATATATTACATAATAGCTAGCTCAAAGATCCACGGAAATAGTAAGACCAAAAATAAATTAGATAAATATTTTTGACGAGACTGTTTGTGAATTTAGTAAAAAAAAAAAAAAAGTTAAATGTATAAGTTGGCGGATAATAAATTAGTGTCAATTGAGTCCGGAGCTATGTTTTAAAAGCGGAAGCGGAAGTTGAACCGGACATCCTTAATATTTGCGGTCGAACCGGTCGGATCGGGTCTAACCGTTAGTAAAACGATTGAACCGGTATGACATCATAATTAAATAATATGTAATTATATATAAAAATTAAAGACATTATAAATAATTTTTCTCTAAAAATATTAAGTTTTATGTACAAATTACTATAATAATTAAATAAATATACATCTAATATTGTTATTTAAATTATAATTTTAATTATCTAAATTAAATGTCAATATTTTATTCAAATTAGACCATATATCATAAAAATATCAAATGTAAAATTAAGTTCACCAAATGTCTTAAAAATATCAAATATATAAGTTCATCAAATGTCTACTATTAACAACATAAAAATATTTAATTTGAATGAATATCAAGATTAACACCACTAAAACTTGATCTCATGATTTCAAGTCCAAATTTCTTAGATAATTTAGTATAAATATGTGAAAATAATATTATGAATTTGGGAAAAAATAAGGATAAAAAAATGTGATTGAGATAATATAAAACAAAAAATCAAAGTTGAAAAATTGAGTTTAAGTGAAAATTATAATTGCAAAAAAAAAAAAACTTAATTTTTTTTTTAAAAGAACGCAAAAGTGCCGAGTTGACCGGTCCGACCCGCTTTTGCCGTTTTTGATCGTTTTATGAGCGCTTTAGAAGAAGAGCGGTCCAACGCTTTCGAACCGTTCGGTATGTCGTCCGAGTAGCGGTCGAACCGGTCCGACCGGCCGGTCCAACCCGCTTTTTAAAACATAGGTGAGGAGGGTGGAAGAAATTAAAGGTGGAGACAAATGTGTAATTAATTAAATAAAGGTGACAGGGAAGTATGGAACTCTTTAAAATATTTATTATAATTAATATCAGATTGTGAGGAGAGAATTCAAACACGAAATCACAAATCAAAAGGCGGTCTCCCCCATCATTAATTTTTCATCTGTTATATATATATAGAGTACTCTCTGGCTGCCTCATCTCATCATGTGTTTGTAATATTATACCCTTAATTTAATATTAATATTCTAATTTCCAAGGATGCATGTCTCGAATTTACTTTTTGTCCTTATGTTCTATAAAATACATCCGATTCCATAAATTAGGAAGGTACATATATTATGTTGTTGTCATAGATGACATATAATGGTGTACTCTATTTTTTAATTAGTGTCAAAATTAGTAAAGAGTATAATATTTTAGTTTTAAGATATCCATTTTGTACATGATGGCATGTTTTCAATCCTAACTCTCTAATCCTATTTATTAAGGTCATTTTCTATTTTATAACTTGCTTAGATAAGTATAATAATACCGATCACATATTTTGTATGTGAATATAGCAAGCAGAGGAGGAGATCGGGGCCTTAATTTAGGTATGATAATGAGTCGGGGTTAAACTCGGATCCACCATGAACCCAACCCATACGAATAGGGTAAAAACTCGGTCAAATTGGTCCTAGGGCAAGTTTAAGTCCATTTGACCAAAAATTCACGGGATTTAGAATAGGTCCTTATATTTGGCAAACTCGTTCACATACTTTTAGTGTGTATATATATATATAAATATATATATAATATTAAATATATAAATATTAGTATATCCTGTAACGAGTGCAACCCTCGTGTTTAGTTGCCATCGTTGAATTTGGAACCCTGAACAGACTGCCGGTATAAGCCGAAGGAAGGTAGACACATGTAATAAATAAGAGAATACTCAAGATCTGAGCATTAGAATTTCTCAATTCTGATAACTAGATTTCAATAAATAAATTTTCAAATACACCATTCAATTCATCATATTAATTTTGTTATCGTCGAAGAAGAGATGTTTTGTTAAGTTGAATTCTAACATATTAATTTTCAAAGAACAATATATATATAATTTTAAATATTTGAATTTAATATGTTGCAACTTCAATAAACTATGTTAATAGGCGAACTAAAACGAGCTACTCTGGATAAATTAGCTTAATTATAAGCTTAAGGCTGAGTAGTTCGCCCTAGCTCGCACGTACCTCGCCCAAGTAGCCAGAGTCATGTCACCATCCTTTGACCAGTCAACACTATGAAGAGAGAGGAAGCTCGCCCAGTAGCTCACAATTAGCTCGTCCGGAGCTGTAAGCAAGAGACCACCTCTGACTCCAATTATCACACTTACGGAACAACCCAAGACAAAGTAGCTCACCCAGGTTTTGGAGTGAAGCCATTGGTTGCGTAGGTTGCCAATAATGATGTAGTAGGTCAATAGTAGTGTAATTAGTGCATGGTAGTTGGGAGGTTGACAAGTGTTAAGGACACTTGTCAGTATATTAAGCTTATTAAGTGTCACCTCACTATAAATAAATACATAAAAGCCGAGAAAAAATAAGGTAAACATATTTTTTATTAGAAAGATGTGGGTCACAACTCTCGTAAATCTCTTGATTCCTATCTCCAAGGTCATAAGCTTGATTTGTGGTACTGGGGTCTTGACGACTTATTTTGGATTTGACCTACAATTTGATAGTAGGGAGTAGATGGGGTCGTTGATGATGACTTATTTCATCTCACCTACGATTTGGTAGTAGGGGAAGAATTTAACCTATAATTTGATAGTAGGGAGTAGATGGTGTCGTGGTGACTTAATCCATCTGACCTGTTAACACTCTATTATGAGTCTCTTATTTGTAAAAGATCAGTGACTTCAAGAGCAAGAAAGTGACATTCTCAAATCGGAGAATAAGGAAAAGTATTCACAAATCTTGGAGATATTCTCGTATATTTTATCTCCAAAATGGTGATTTACATAATATATGACACCGTTAAATTTAACAAAATTTCGGTGCTTACAGTACCTATTTGAAAATAGTACATTATTTTTGTATCAATCTGTGACTAGTCCAAAATCAAAAGGCGGTGAATTGATAATTAGTTAGAATTATGCTCATCTGAGTTTGCTCAGTTATGCAAGAATGAAAGAATTCCATGACTTCACACGGTAAGGAATCCACCATAGTAAAATGGTATAGTAGAACTGTTGATATTGACACAATATTGTGACTAGTGTTCCCAATATTTCTGGAAATGTCAGAATTTACCCTTTCGACTAACTTAAACCATGAAAACTTGATGTTGTCCTTATTAACTAGGTATACAAGTTGAAGACGTGAGGCTATTGAGAAGTTATTTGCACGTCATGCGCTTGCAGCTTGAGTAGATGATAACCCACTAACATGAAAGTTACCATCATTGAGAGAAGTTAGGAAAAGTTACTTGGATGCTAAAAACTCAGTCTCTAGAGGAGTGGAGATGTTGCATTCACGTATATAAATAGAAGAGAGCATCTGACACTTCGAAATATGAAATATAACACCAAGAAACTATTGAATGCTTAATACATTCAAGATCTAGGTAGTCATATTTTTCCACCCGATAATTGGGTTAAATCCCTAGGCATATGACACAACATCATTGTTTTGGATTAATATTCTGTTTGGCTAAATATAGATATTCTAATCTTATTTTGATCTGCTAGTTAGGTCTTGTTTTGTAGATCTTGTTTTAGTATTACATGACCTTAACTTTTGGTTTTTTGTGTAACCTTGTTTATGATACTACTTCGTTATGGCGAACTTTCTCGCCTTGAGGCTTCACGGATTACAATGTATCTGCAAAAATTTTGATATCTTTTTGCAAATTTATGTTTAAGTCTTCTGTTGTGTGTGTTGTCTTTTATGTTCAAATATTTTTAACAACACTTTTCTATATAAATGTACACACAACCCCAACAGAACACATGAACTAGATACTTCTGGAGAGAGCTCGATGCATGCTCTCTGATGTTGGATTAGGTCGAAGAAAATTGTGAGCACAACATGCTACTTGATAAATTGTGGACCTCACACAAGTATAAACCTCAAAACACTTTATGTGGTGTGGTCTAGTGATCTTAATGATTATTATATTTTGTGAGTTATTGGTTATATTGTTTAATATCATGTAAATGAGGGTAAATTGGAACCATGTGCAAAAAAGAGAGTCTTTTTTATAGAGAACATGGATGATGTTTAGTGGTGTAGAATCTAGTTTCCATCTGAAAATAAAGTTATGCTCAGCAGAAGTTTTATTTTTTCATAAAAATTCTATGTTTAATCCCACTGTGAAGTCTACTATTATGTCAGGAAATGATAGTGTTGATAAAAAGGTAGAGTAAAATGAGTCACAAAAGGAAGATGGAGAAATATACTCACATTTTGACATTGAGCCGAAAGATGTTTCACCACCAGAATCTCAACCATCTGAAGCTAGGCCATATAGTATAGCTCTTGATCGAACTAGAAGAATTGAAGTTGAAGCTCTAAAGAGGTATGTGTTTGAGGATATGATGGGCTATATATTATACGTTACTGATGAGGTAGATCCTGAAACCATTCACCTACAAAGTTGTTATATGTATAAAGTATGCTCAATAGCTTGCTGCCATGAGTGATAAGATGGAGTCACGTCACAAGAATTTGACTTGAGAGTTAGTCAAACGGTCTCCAGAGAGAACGATTATCACCTGTAAATGAGTTTTCAAGAAGAATAAAGGGATATCACTTGCTTAGGCAATTAGGTATAAGGCTAGAGTCATTGTTATAGGGGGTCCACTCAGAGAGAGGAAGTAGACTATGATGATATTTTCTTACATGTGGTCAAACATACTTCCATTAGGGTGCTATTCCACATAGTTGCCTGTCAAGATCTTGAACTTGAATAGTTCGGTGAGAAGATAAATTTTCTACATGAGAGAGTTCGATAAGGATATATATATATAACTCAGATATATGGTTTTCCAAGTTCTAGGAAAAGAAGATTACATTTGCAAACTGAAAAAATTATTATATGGGCTAAAGCAGTCTCCAAGGCAGTGGTACGAGAGATTTGATAGTCACATGACACATCTTATTTCAATAGGATCTCATATATTGTTACGTGTATCACAATATGCTAGAAGATGGTTCATTCATCTACTTAGTTTTGTATGTAGATGATATGTTGATAGGTACTAAGAGCAAGTATGATATTCAAATGTTGAAGAATCTTCTCATTGCTGAGTTTGAGATAAAAGATCTAGGTGCTGCTCAGAAGATATTAGGCATAGAAATTCATCGGGGTAGAAGTCAGAATATGCTTTTCTTTCTCAGAATGATTATATCTAGAAGATATTATCAAGGTTTGGTATGTCTACAACTAAATTGATATTAAAATGTGTTGTGAATATTCATTTATCTATTATTTTTGCTCCCAACTCTATTGAGAAGAAGTATATGTCTAAAGTTCTTTATGCTAGTGTAATAGGGAGTTTGATGTATGCTTTGATTTGCAGTAGACCTAATCCTGCACACGTTGTTAGTAGGTTTATGGCTTAATCTAGTAAAGAACATTGGCAGCCTGTGAAGAGGATTTTTCGGTACCATAGAGGTACATCAGATGTCGGTCTCATTTATGAAAGTGATACTAATGTTTAGTTGCAGGATATGGTGACTATGATTATGCAGAAGAAGTGGACAATAAGAGGTCCATGCCTGATTATTTTTCACTCTTGGTGGTTCTAGTTGTTGATTGATTTTGATAATGATGTGATTTATGGTTGTTTTGATAACTAAGAAATCCACCAAACAATACAAATATTAAAGCTTGTTCTTGAGGATTTTGTAGATAGAGAGAGAAAGTGTAAGTGGAATAATGAATTTAGAGAGAGAAAGAATGTACAAGAGACTTATTTATAGGTTTGCATGTGGTGAGGTGGCACCTTGTGAGCCTACTTGGCTTTAGATGCTGACAAGTGTCCTTACACCTGTCTTTACCTGCTACTATGCTTCTATTACACAGTTTCGTCCTACTACATCACTACTAGTTTCCTATATAGCTAATGTCCATACTCCGGACTAGGCGAGCTTCTCCACGAGCTACTTTGCGTTGTGCTATTCTGGGTTGTGGTGATGGTAGCGGACTTCAGCCTTGTCTCCTGGGTGTCGGCGAGCTCCTTGGCGAGCTCCCCTACGAGCTCTCTCTCTCCTGGTGTTGGTCGACTCTTGGCATGTCATCATGCGTCTGGGCGAGCTCCCATGCGTCTGGGTGAGCTCCCCTGCATCTGGGCGAGCTCCCATGCACTGGGCGAGCTCCCCTGCGTCTGGGCGAGCTCTCCTACTGCTCTTGGTGTTGACTTGGTCTAAGCTGAAGTCGTGGCATGGGGCTATGCTGGCGAGCTCCTCAGCCTCCATGCTGGCCAGCTCCTCAGCTTCCATGCTGGCGAGCTCCTGGCGAGCTCCTCAGCCTCCACGCTAGCCAGCTCCTCAGCTTCCATGCTGGCCAGCTCCTGGCGAGCTCCTCAGCCTTGGTTATTTATTCATGTAATCCTTCATTTGTAGTTCGGAGCTCCTCAGCCTTGGTTATTTATTCATGTAATCCTTCATTTGTAGTTCGCTTTAGCTCGCCTATCAACATTTGCCTCCCAGCTCGTCCACATCATGATACTTCTAATTTGTGGGCGAACTGATTTGCCCCTGTGGGTGAAAGCTCGAGTGTAGGCGAACTCCCTTTGGTGTGATGCCGAGCTTCTTGGCGAGCTACCTGTGTTGGTGGGCGTGCTATCGTAGCACGAAATTTGAGGCCTCATATACACTTTTCCACGCCTTGTTTCATGCGCCCATCATATCAATCTTTCAAACTTTTTGCATATAGGTCTCCGGACTTTCTCAACCTTACACCTCGCCTATCTTTCTTCTATAAATACGTGGCCAACTAGGTTGCTGAGGCCCTGAATCTTCTGGACACATATACTTCGTCGAAGGTCTCGGTAACTTCAATCATCATTGGATCGAGTTCCGAGGCGACCTTGGTAGCTCGCCCAGGATCCGGCTAGCTACTGGGCGAGGTCCCATCAGATTTTGGTGAGTGGGCAACCGACTCTGGAGGTGTTTCAAAGGATAGTGTTCACGAGCTCCGGGCGGAGTATGGTCGGGTAAGGAAGGAGGTCGCCCCCACTGATGTCCTTGCTTCTCCATTAACTGAGGCCTCCACTGCTCCTCAGCTCGCTGAGCTTGTGTTGTTCGCTCTGTATGGGATTTTTATCATCCACGATGGCTAGCTGGTTTGGCTTTGTAACCAGCGTCACTCCCAACACTTAGAAATTTTCTAATTGCCTCTCGAATGTATCACAACTTCACTGTTCTAATATGGCTTCTATTTATTTTTCGCACGTTATTATCTTTAAGTAGCTCGTATTTATTTATTATGGGTACGCAATTGTTCGTCTTATACCACTTAGGAAAGCGAATCATTCGTCTTACACCACTTAGGGCAGCGAATCGTACTTGTTTATTTGGCACTTATTTGTTCGTCTTACGCCGCTTAGGGCAGCGAATTGCTCGTCTTAGGCCACTTAGGGCAGCGAGTTGTGCTTAGTTGTTCACTTGGGCGATCGGGTTTTAAAAATCTTGCCTTAGACATTTTAAATCGCCTGTTTGTGAATTTTTTCTATCTTTGGGCAGTGGGCGCTTAGTGTTCCTTTAAGAAGGACACCTTCGCTAACCTAGGCATTTTGGCCTTTGCCTTGAGCTTTAGATAATAACGTTTTGGGACTTGAGTCCTTGCGGATTCTGAGCTTGAACAGTTGATCTTCTCTGAAAAAAAAATTCCATCTCCATTGAGTAATGATATTTACATTGGTCGTCATCAACATTTCTGATATGCCAACAGCTGGAAATATTCTAGTTTTTCTTCAACTTCCTAAACCGATGTAGACATTGATCACCAGTTCTTTCACAATCTCATCTTTAGTGTCTGACACACGTTTGTGCAATGAATCTGTCATCTGCGCAGAGTGGGCCAGTAATACTCTTGTCTGATAAGCATTTGAGTAGGGGTAGAGAGAATCCACGTTCGTATAGTTGGTCATCCACCAATGTGTATATGGCTGCTTGCTTCACTAGCCGACTAGCTTCCATGTCCTCATATATTTTTCGATCGGAGTGCACCAATCAACGCCTTCAGCTTAGTGACGACTACCTTTGTCAGTTCTGCATCACCGCTACTCGTAGCTAGTCGGGCTAGTGCATCAGTTTGTGTATTCTCCAGTCTTGGGATCTGCTCGACGTAAACTTGTTTGAACATCGAGGCCAGATGTGCCACAATCTTTTGATTGATTGCCATCTGTTAGACCTTGACCTCCATGGTTAAGTATCGCGACTCCATCCTGCTTTGGTTCGGCTTTGATAACTCAGAATCGATAAACAGTTCCAAGTCACTTCTGTCGGGGTCCACCTGAATTGCTCTTAACTCTTCCATGGGGGTGGCCTTCCTCTTTTGGTTCTTCCATCTCGGGTTACTGACGAACCCGTCCCAGTCCTCCTTCGCCATTGGCTCATAACCTACTCGAGGTTCGAGGTCATCGCTTCCTTTATCACCTTTGGCGAGTTCGCAAGCTTTCTCCGCTTCTTGAGGAGTTGGGTTGGACGGTCCTTCTACTTGGGGGACTTCGTTAACCTCCATCGGCACCGGTTCTTGATCTCCCACCGGTTCCCTTACTTGAGCATCATCGGCCTCCTCTACAGGTGCTGGTTGTGGGTCTTCCACCGGTCCTTCCACTTGGGTATCATTATCCTCCTCCATGGGTGGCGGCTGCGAGTCTTCCACCGGTTCTTCCACTTGGACTGGTATATCTGCTTGGACGACCTCCATCTCCTCCGACTGGTTGTCTACCTCCATCAACTCAGTTTCAACTGAGACGATGTCTAGGATGTTCGGCTCGTCTGCCGAAGGGTGTTCTCCGTCTTCAAGCACATGTACCTACTTTTTTTTACGTTTTTTTAGATGGCACAACTTCCATCTTCTAGGCCCCCGGCTGGTCTCATCCGAGGTCCTCATTGTCTGTTGTTTGGGCCACGTCGGTCTTCATCTTCTTCTTCGTCATCTGAGTCCTCATTCCCCCTTATCTGCCTGGTTCTCTTCGCCGGGGCCCTCTTCACAAACTCGGCTAACTTACCATCCTCATAGAATTTCTAGAGTTGCTTGAGTAGGTCCCAGCACTCACTAGTGAAGTGTCCGATGGACTGATGGTAAGCGCAGAATTTGTTGGGGTTTATCTTGGCACGATCCTGCTGAATTCTCCTCGGTAAACTCAGCATTGCTCTGTGTTTGACTGCTGCAAACACATGATCAACGGAGATGGTCAGCACTTGGTTCAGCTTTTCCTTGAATTCGTCCCCATCTCCGAAAGCCTTTAAATTTCTGGGGGCCTTATAAATGCCCCCGAACTTCTTTTCGGTGCCACCGACCTCCTTCAATAATACCTCCTGCATAGCGACGTGTACTCTCGCCTTGTGTCTGAACTCGGCGTAAGTATTTGGGCATGCAAGGTGCATCTCCTTCCAGACCTCAGTCCCCTTCTTCAAACCAGCCATCACCGCCACGAACTTGGGGTCCTCGCTCACCGGCTCGCCTTCCAGCAGGATTTTATCGAACCTCTCCAGGTACTGTTGGTCTGTTTCGTTCTCTCCTTGATGAATGTTGGCTAGCCGGTACTTCTGGGTCAAGTAGGACCCGTACCCGGAGAAGTGGGCCAAGAACTCCCGGGTGAGCTGGCCGAATGACTGGATTGACCCCGGGGCAAGTGATGAGAACCAGCGGTAAGCGCGATCCCCTAGGGTCAATGGGAAGTTTTGGCACTGTGTTGCGTCTGTGGCACCTACTGAGATCATATAGTCTGCATACTTGGAAATATAAACCTTCGGGTCAGATTCTCCCTCGTATGCGGCCATCACCGGGAACTGGATTTTCTTTTGTACCGGTGCTTTGAGAATGGCCGGTGCCAACGGTAATGCTGGAAGTGTGGTGGCATCAACTCCGCCACCTTTGGTAGCTACCTGCATCTGTAGCTGCACCACCGCTTTCTTCAGAGTTGCCAGCTCATCATCTTGAGCTACCTCCTGTGCAAGCTGTTCAAGGACCGTACGTCTCATGGACGTACGACCCTACAGTCCTTCGCTCTGGGGTAGCCCCTCTATGATGTGCTGGAACTGGCGGGCGCCGTGTGGGCCAAGTCTATCAGAAGCTAGCCCTACGTGGACGTAGATCCGACTCCTCCCAACGGGACGTAGTGGGCACAGACTCCTGGATTGTCTCCTCCCATCGGGATCCCAGTCTGCCCTGGAAAACCTCCCTGGACTGGTAGGTCGCTGAGACCTCGGTGTAAGCAGTAGCTCGCCTACCTTGCGAGCTAAGCCTATCGGCAACCTTCGCCTTCCCAGCAGCATTTCAGTGCTGGCGAGCTCCTGCGGAGCTCGCCTCTTGTTCAATGGGGAGCTCGCTAGCATGCTTCCTTGGTTGTGTCGCTTGTGTGCGCCGAGTGGTTTGCTCTCTGGCGTTATTGGTGGGAGCTCGCAGGGACGCACGGGCGAGCTCGCCCTGCTGCTGCTGTTGTTGTAGCCTTTGAAGAGCAGTGATGGTGCGCTGGAGCTCGCCGGGATCATTGAGAATGTCCCAGAGAGCTGGGTTCAATCCATCTTGGGCCACTGCGGTGAATTCAGCTAGCTGGGGAGCTAGCTGGACTTCAGTTCACTGGGGAGCTCGTTGGCGAGAAGTCTCCCCATCAGTTTGTTTTTGGGCAGTGCGCCCTTTCAATCTTCGGGTAGTTGCCGAGGTGTTATCCTTTGACATGGTCAAGTTTGGGTAGTAGCTCGCCGAGTTCGTCAATTTCCAGCAAAATTAAGTTTGATCAAGGTCTTTCTAGCCTTGCATGCAAGTAGATTGTCCAGAATCTGGTTTATCTACTAACACGCATGCGTTTAGAGTCCTTTTTTGTCCTGTTTTAGGCCAAAATACTGGGAAATAAGCTGGAAACTGGGAATTTTCCTTGTTTCTTTAAATGTCCTTCAAGTGTTCTTGAATTTGCTCAAGAACACCTTCAATAGTCTTCACTTTCTCTCATAAATTTTTGGAATCGAAGGTTCGGGGCGCCCTTCCTCTAGCGCCAAATTGTTGATAGATTTTGATAATGATGTGATTTATGGCTGTTTTGATAACTAAGAAATCCACCAAACAATACAAATATTAAAGCTTGTTCTTGAGGATTTTGTAGAGAGAGAGAGTAGTGAGAGTTAGAGAGAGAAAGTGTAAGTGGAATAAAGAACTTAGAGAGAGAAAGAGTGTACAAGAGACCTATTTATAGGTTTGCATGTGGTGAGATGGCACCTTGTGAGCCTACTTGGCTTTAGATGCTGACAAGTGTCCTTACACCTGTCTTTACATGCTACTATGCTTCTATTACACAGCTTCGTCCTACTAAATCACTACTAGTTTCCTATATAGCTACTGTCCATACTCTGGACTGGGCGAACTTCTCCACGAGCTACTTTGCCTTGTGCTATTCCGGGTTGTGGTGATGGTAGCGGACTTCAGCCTTGTCTCCTGGGTGTTGGCGAGCTCCCCTGTAGGTGTGCGAGCTCCCCTGCGAGCTCTCTCTCTCCTAGTGTTGGTCGACTCTTGGCACGTCATCATGCGTCTGGGCGAGCTCCCTTGTGTCTGGGTGAGCTCCCCTGCATCTGGGCGAGCTCACATGCGCCTGGGTGAGCTCCTCTGCATCTAGGCGAGCTCCCATGCGTCTGGGCGAGCTCCCTTGCTACTCTTGGTGTTGACTTGGTCTAAGCTGACGTCGTGGCATGGGGACATGCTGGCGAGCTCCTCAGCCTCCATGTTGGCCAGCTCCTGGTGAGCTCCTCAGCCTCTATGCTGGCCAGGTCCTCAGCTTCCATGCTGGCCAGGTCTTGGCGAGCTCCTCAACCTCCATGCTGGCTAGCTCCTCAGCTTCCATGATGGCCAGCTCCTGGCGAGCTCCTCGGCCTCCATGCTGGCCAGCTCCTCAGCTTTGGTTATTTATTCATGTAATCCTTCATTAGTAGTTCGCTTTAGCTCGCATATCAACACTAGTGTCTGTTGAAAAGCTATTTTGCAGCCTAAAGTTACTTTTTCTACTACAGAAACAGAGTATATGACTTTGAAGAAGTAGCCAAAGAGGGAATTTGGTTAAGTTATTTGGTTAGTGTTCTTAGTCTGCATCATGATTATGTATATATCTGTGTTTTGTGATAGTGTGAGTGCAATATTCTTAGTAAAGGATTAGGTTCATCATGAAAGAACAAAATATATTGATGCCAAGTATCATTTTTTTGAGAAGTAAAAAAAGAGTTAATGTGAAAAAGGTTGAGATTGTTGATAACCCTGCTGATATGTTCACCAAATAAGTTTTTACTAACAAGTTCAAATATTATTTGGATTTGTGAAATATCGCAAGCTGTTAGTTGTCCCATTTTGGGGTAATCCTGGGTACGGGGAGTTGCTCGATGTTTGGGCACTTTTATAATGCACTTGATACATCTATGAGAAGATTCAAGTTAAGGTGGAGATTTATTGGGATGCCTTCAATCCTAACCCCCTGTGCAAAGTTGGATAGAATATCTTTACGGTGTAAGTATGTTTGAGCTCGATTTGAATTTTGGGCCTCTTTTTTAGATTCAGTCTGATAGGATTTAATAAATAGCTCTATTATTTGACCTAAGTTATTCTGTATTTTGTAATTCGATGAAATCTCATAATAGTGCGGATTCTCTTTTGTGCCTGTCAATATAGCTAATACAATATTAATGAATCACACAAATTATGTGTAATTTATTTTCTAGCTTGTCTATTTATTTATTGAAATTTCGTTACAATAGTACACCTATATATACAGTATAATAAATAAATAAATAAATAAATATATATATATATATATATATATATTATACTCTCTCCGTCCCAATTCTTTTTTCCACTATTTTTATTTTGGGATGTCCCAACTTTTTTTTCTACCTTAAAAAGGAAATAACTTACACTCACGAAAATCAATAAAATATATTTTTTATATTTTGTTAATTAACGTCACACTTACATACTCTATTTTTTTTTTATCCGAATACCCAAATCTTTTGGAAAAAGGACCCGGATCGTATGGAGTATGAGACAGAGTCACACCTATTTGACTTTATAGAGTGTCAATTTGCTGATATAAATATTACACCCTCTGTCTCAAGATAAATTTCACACTTTCCTTATATGGATGTCCCAACTCTTTCTTCACACCCCAAAAAAGGAAACAACTTACACTCACAAAAGTCAATAAAGTACATATTTTATATTTTATTATTTAACTTCACACTCACATACTTCACTTTTTCTTAATATGCGTGAAACTCCACCTATGAAAAAAATATCGGGACGGAGGGAGTACTATCTACTTAGTTGTGGTCAAGGATTAAAATTTCGCGAAATTTCGCCGAAATTTCGCCAAAATTTCGGAAATTTGAGGGTACCGATATGGAAATTCACTTGAACGATTATTTTTCCAAAATTTCGGTCAAATTTCGGTAAAATTTTGGGAAATTTCGGCGAAATTTCGATATCGGTCCAGGGTAATTCAAAATGTGCAGATTATCGAGAAATATCGTGGAAATTTCGGTAATTTATCGGTCAAAATTTCGGAAAATTTCGGGAAATTTCGGGAAATTTTCGGAAATTTTTTTTTTTCTCTAATTTGATGACTTGGTACCATTATTGCTTAGACCAAGATGGTCTTTCTTCTTTTACATTTGAGGCTCATAGGACATCATTTTGGTATTAGTTGTGTAATATTCAATAATTATGAACAATTGTTGTATCGTTTTATATGTCTTACGTATGTTTTCTTGATATGTTTGTTGTAAGATTCTCATTTTATTGTGATTTTAAGTTCAATTAATGTATTAAGACTAGTAATAATATTGTCTAAAATTTCATGTTAAATTTCCATCATTTTAATGAAATTTCCGTGAATTTTCTATTTTTTACCGATATCGATATTCGATATCGATATTTCCACCGATATATCCATAAATTCAGGGTACCGATATTTCCGTCGATACCGATATTTTCATCCTTGGTTGTGGTTAAATAGAAGAGCAAAATATTTGTTTGAAGTGATGGGAAATTGATATGGGGGTGGGAGGGGAGAGGTCCCCCACCAGAAACCTGCCTGCCTGCTGCTTCAACTCCTCCTATATGTAATCTCCTTAAACATGACTTCCTTTCTATCAATCACTTATTAGTCGCTCGAGGAGGAGCGTCAAGTGCCAACATTTATTTTAATTAATTAATGCACACCTTTGTATATACAATTTTAAATAAATAACTAAATTTAGTAAATTAAAATCTGATTAAAAGAAGACCATATGTCAAACTAAATTGTTTTAGAGAATTAACCTGATTTAAGCTTGAGATTTCCTATTTTATTTTGTAATTAAAAGCATATAATTTGCTGTATACTCCTACGTATTTATACATATTTATATATTTAAATAAATGATAATTGACATATATATACAAATAACTAGTTAATGAAATATCAATTGAAACGGTGAGTCCCACTCCCACAGCCATATTTTAGACAATCAAAAGGGTTTTTATGGTATAGTGATATTTTCTGAAGATCAAGTTAAATAAGTGTTGTGAATAATTGCAACAAATCGATCTCAATAAAGACTTTGAATTTCCAAGTTATAATCAGAACAATAAAGAAATCTGATGAACACAAAATGCAAAAATAACGAAATCAAAGAACATAGGATTTACGTGATTCGATAAAATTGATCAACGTCCACGGATGGAGTTTCCTCACTTCACTAATCAATGGATAATGTTTTACAGAATACAAGATTTCTCTTTCAAAGCTTTTGAATGTCAACTCTCTCTTAATTCACCGGAATGAATACGTATTTATAGATGCCCAGATCCTAACTGCCCTTTAAATTCGTAACCAATCAACGAGCTTGTATGGTTACAACCGCCATAAGTAACTGTTTCGGCGTCCAATAGGAATGCTCCGCCAGCTGTCCAAATAACCGATTTTATCACTGTGGTTGAAGCAGCCTTCGCCATACTCAGTTTGTTAGTAACTGTCAGCTCAGGATATTCCTTCAGGATGAGTGACTCAGGAAGTAGGTGATTTTAGCTTATGACAATCTTATCAGGATAGCGCCTTCAGTTCTACTGAGTTTTCAGTACAAGTGTCTTCACTGATCTGAACACTCAGGATGAGAGTCAGGATCAGCACACTCAGACTCAGGATGGAACTTTCGATCAGGCTCAGGACCAGTTTCTGTCAGGCTCAGGATGTCGCCTCAGGAATTTTCCTCCGGATCCAAAACATCAGGATCAGGATTTGTGACTAGATCTCAGTATCCAAACTTAGCTTATCTTTACATATAACAATAAGAGTCCATTTGGCTAAGTTTATTTTAGATATTTTATAAAATTTTATATTTTATAATTTATTTAATAAGATATTAATTTTAATTTAGTTAATTAACTTATAATTTCTTATGCTATATATTTTATAAGTATTGAAAAAAGTATATTAGAGTTGTCCAAATTTTTTTGAGCTTATTAGCTTCAATTGGCTTATTAATCTTATAAAATATAAATTATTATTTTCTATTAAATAAATTATAACAACTTACAAACTCCTTAAACATCTTATAAAATACTTTAAGAAATTTATAAACTCTGAATCATTTTCTATTCTTGAAGAATAAAACAACATACCTCATTTCCAGCTCAACAAGAAAAGGTCAGGCATTAAATCGCACAACTATGGTAGTTCAATGTATTAAAGTTAAATATATAGGAATTTATTTTTTTAATTATTGCAGTATTCGGTTACATTAGTCTGTCCACATTATAGCTATAACTCTGACTATATTTACCCTTTTCTCAATTAATCAATTTGGCTTTGGTATATATATGCACATTATTTTCTCAAAATTGTGAACCCAAAATGTTATTCATGGGTGTTTTCTCCTCTATCTACATATGGTAAATTATAAATCATGCAAGAGAATTATACCACACTATACAAGTTATTTATGTGTGATGGACACTTATGCAAATAATATTTTTTTTATCGGTAAATATTAGTGGTTAGTAGTTAAAAGTTAATTCACCAAATCTCCATACACTCATATATCTCCAAGTCAACCTTATATCCCCTCATATTCGTTCTCAAAGGGAATCGAACCCAGGTCACTCACTTGAGTGAGGAGCCCAGTGGTCAGGTGAACTAACTCACCTGATTACTTATATATATATATATATATATATATATATTAATTTATTTATAAATTCAAACCATTAAATGACATGAAATTTTTTATGGTATCAAAGTTCAAAAGGTTACACTTATATATTTTGAATTTGATTTTCACAGAAAGCGGCTCCACCATATTAAATTGGTCTTCCATTGAATCTGATCTACTGAAAATGAGTAGTATTAGAAAAATAAATAAATAAATTTTATATTTTTAAATAAATATATACTTAAAATGAGATGTAATTATTTAGAAATGAATTAAGAAACAAAAATGGGAGAGTTTGAAACAAACTAACAATTAATAAATTAATTCTGTTGAATGAAGAGGTAAGATGTGAAAAAAAAGAGAAAAGAATAAAATAAAAAGAATAGGGAGGAGAGAGGGGTGAAAACGAGCGGGGTGGACCCACCACTTGATCAGTTAGCCAACACAGTAACATGGCAAGTGTCTCAATTTTCCCAAGACATTGAATAGTGGTAGCTGCTCTACTAGTCTAGTTTCATTAAAAAAAAAAAACAATAGTAATAATTAAAACCCTAAACATTGGATCAAAGATTCACAATAAAAAAAAAATACTCCTCCGGTCACGGGTATTTGCACCCCTGAAATGACACACAATTTAAGAAAAATATATTTTTTAAATAAAGTAGTGGTCTATGGGTAAATGTGTGAAAAATTTTATGAGTGTGCACGCAAATAGATGTTTTCCTTTTAAATAGTGTGCAAATTGGTTTGGGACAACTCAAAATAAAAAGTGTACTACACCAATTTCAATTCTCTTCATATTTATATTATTTAAATATTTCAAATCTAGTTTCATATTCTTAAAAGAAAATATATTATAATTATAAAAGTCAACAAAATATTTTAAATTTATTTTAAGATTTATATTCCCATAAATATTTTTTATTATTAGTTATATTTAAATATAAAAATAGTAAAAGACGGAAATGAGTAGTTTGGGGTAGAATTAATATATAATATGGGGGTGCAGGCCCAGCCCTCATGTCATGACCTAATTTCCGTGTTGCCTTGAAAAGTTGCACAGTGGATTGCACTGATTATAATGATTGATTTTTCCAGTCACCCACGCAAGAACAACCTTAAACAACTACTCCCCCCCCCCCCCGCCCCCCCCCCCCCAACCCCCCCACCACCATAGCTCTTTCTCTCTCGCTCCTTTTTTTTTTTTATTTCACTACTTAAACCTCCTCCAAATGAGGTATAGACTATAAACATTTTTTCATTACACATTACCGATTTCATGTATGTTTATCCTGTGAAACACGACGTTGATATATCTTAGATAAGCATGTGTCAGTTTTTGAATGAATTAATGATATAGTAAAATGAACTTTGTAGGTTACAAGACAATATGCGACTAAAGTAAAATTCAACTTCTCTTTTTCTTTTCTTTTTTTAAACAGGGTTGGTAGAGTTTAAGTGCAATTAACCCTTTTGATTTTCGACAAAAATTTATATGTACCATTTTATTAAATGAGTGATACCCATACCCAAGTTAAGATCCGAGGAAGTGAAATTTCTACCTTCCATGCATTTCCCCTTCCAACGAGCGCGGGTTTGAGGAAGAATAGGCTGAAGAATAGGTAACATACGTGGCCAAATTTTATCCACATTTTCCTAACTTGAGTTGATTAAAAAAAAAATGAGTTGATTAATTTCAAAATGCAGATAGAGAAATAGGAAGCCATGGATGGAAGCCTCGACAATCACTCCCCTCACATCACTATTTAGGCAAATGCGTGTTACGTTAAAGTAAAATGTGTGTTACAATTAGATCAAATGTTATTTTTTACATATATATCACTTATTTTTGTAAAAATAACATTTTTTTTAATTCAATGTAAGAGCAAAATTTGTGTTATTATAAGAAAAAAATATATTACATTTTCATTTAGTAACATACTTTTAACTATTTTCAAAAAGTAACATCAAGTCTTTTATATAGTAACATATTTTAATAGTAACATGTATATGTCCATTTAGTAACACAGTTTGAATAGTAACATAGATATGTTTATTTAGTGACATATATTTCTTCAATTAGTAACATAATTTTTTGTAAAGTTTTTTTAATGTGTTGTTCTTTTAATTATGCATATATATTGAATTTTGTAACATATTTTTATCTATTTTTAAAAAGTAACACCAAGTCTTTTATATGGTAACATACATATGTTAATAAAGTAGCATATTTCAATAGTAACATGTATATGTCCATTTAGTAACACAGTTTGAATAGTAACATAGATATGTTCATTTAGTAACATATATTTTTACATTGAGTAACACATATTTTTGTAATGTTTTTCCAATGTGTTGTTATTTTAATTATGCTTATATATATTAAATTATGTAACATATTTTTAACTATTTTAAAAAAGTAACACCAAATCTTTTATATAGTAACATACATATGTTAATAAAGTAACATATTTTAATAGTAACATGTATATGTTTATTTAGTAACACAGTTTGAATTGTAACATAAATATGTCCATTTAGTAACATATACTTCTTTATTTAGTAACATAATTTTTTGTAAGGTTTTTTTAATGTGTTTTTCTTTTAATTATGCATATATATTGAATTTTGTAACATATTTTTATCTATTTTTAAAAAGTAACACCAAATCTTTTATATAGTAACATACATATGTTAATAAAGTAACATATTTTAATAGTAACATGTATATGTCCATTTAGTAACACAATTTGAATAGTAACATAGATATGTTCATTTAGTAACATATATTTATACATTGAGTAACACATATTTTTGTAATATATTTTCAATGTGTTGTTCATTTAATTATGCATATATATTAAATTCTGTAACATATTTTTAACTATTTTTAAAAAGTAACATACATATGTTAATAAAGTAACATATATTAATAGTAACATGTATATGTTTATTTAGTAACATAGATATATTTATTTAGTAACATAAATTTATACATTACTCTATATTACATCGGCATGAAGTTGAGCCTCCAGCCCAACTTATATCCGATTTATTTATAGACCTGAGGGTACCGTTTGAGAATGACATGTCAAAAGGCCCATATTTGGATTCAGGGGTATTAAATTTGAAGGTGTAGCCCCTATTCGTAAGGAAAGCCAGCAGCTTGAAACAGAGGATATACTTCATGCCGATGTAATACTGAGTAAGATTCGATGAAGAGATCTTAGCAGAGGGAATGGATCCGCGCGTTTTAAAATTTGACCCGGTTTGACCCGCGGGTTCTTGGGATCCGCATCTTTTTAAAATTTTACCCGTTTCACGTGAGTGTTCCTCTTGGCTTCTAGATTGTCTAATTCTATTTTCAGATATTTTACACATTTAATTATCTACAACCCTATGTCATGCGTAATTTCACATTGTAAGTATCTACAACACTATGTCATGCGTAATTTCATATTGTAAGTAAAAAAAAAAAAAATGTATACAAACACTCACTCTGTCCCACTATAAATTGCTTATTTTATCATTTTCGTCCGTCCCACTATAAATTGCTTATTTTATCATTTTCGTCATTTCCATTATATGTTGCTCATTTGTTTTTTTATTTTTTAGGAAAGTATTATTCATTTTTTTATTATTATTTTCAATACTTTTTACACTTATCACATTATTTTTTTTATTTTTCTCCATCGCATCACATGTACTTTATTAATATTTTTATACACTTTTTAATACTAGTGCCCAAAAGATATGGACGACTTATAAGGGAATGGAGGGAGTAACATTTATTTAGAACTTTTAATTAATGATATAGTATTCCTGACACGTGAAAAAAATGAATATATGTATGTAAAACTAAATAATAAATTTTAAAAAAAATACTTTATTAATTTTTATAAGTAAATTTTTTTTTTTTAGTTGTGTAAAAATAGAGTTGAAATGTTTAAATAAGACAAATTTAAAAATAGTCTGAATAGAAGAAGTAGATTATACTACCTCCGTCCCACGAAAGTTTGCATACTTTCCTTTTTAGTTTGTCCCACAAAAGTTTGCATACTTCCAAAATAGAAATATTCCTTTAAATCTCCACCTTTAAAATCTTTACCCCACAATCTCCACCATACACATTCTACTCATTACACTTTTTCTTAAAACGTGTGCCCAGGAAAGTACCGCAAACTTTCACGGAGGTAGTATATAGTAGAATATAATTTTTCGTGCTCGAGATACTATAACAATTACCCCTATTGATTATAATTAACTTCAAATTTCTTTTACATTAATTGCAAATGCATAAAATTCTAACATCGATCATCAATGTTCATATAATTCATAAATTGAATATAAAACACTAGACGATTTCAATAGTCACTTTGAAGGTTATTACTTGGGGAAAATTATTGTTTTTTTCTTTTAATTTTATCATATTTTGATTTTCATCTTAGTATACTAAGTCTTCTTACAATTCAAAAAATCTCCAAGTTCAACCTTATATCTCATTCCTAATTCGTTCCCAAAGGGAATAAACTCAGGCCACTCACTCAAGTGAGGAGCCTGGTGGCCAGGTGATCTAACCCACATGTAATTTATTTATATATATATATATTGATATATATATATATATATAAATATATATATATAGGGCAACCAGCAAGTAAATAAGATGTTTCATTTATATTTTATTTTTTAAAATTAAAAAATCTCTTGAAAATAAAAGTGACTAGACATACTTATTTTTCTCTACTCATTTCTTGCCAAAAGAAATTTCATGGATGGACCCAGATTTTGAGTAAAACTCCACCCACACGCCTCTGACATCCTTTCGAGCTCGTATTGTCACTGTCATCTACGTAATGACATGGTTGCATCCACGTTCATCGCTTTCCGGAGATGTCAAATTAATATTAGTGTCATAGCTGACTCCTTAATCACCATAATCACCAGCGATATGCAGTCTATGAACCGCTGCCATAGTGTGCTCCAGATTTCGAGGTCCATTTATGCAGTTTTATTGGACAGAATGTGTGTTGAAGAAAAAGTATGTCTGGCCACTTTCATCTCCAATTTTTTTTTTTTTTTAAATTAGATAGGTCATGTCCCACTAATTCTATGGGGGCTAGGACATTTATTATGCTCGTTCTTATCTTCTGATTTGGATTAGAGACTTCGTTTTTTAGAACGGGGTCCAAGGTCTACGACTTGATCTCTCTTAAATCTCGCTGACTTGGTGCGATGCAGGACATGAGTTGTCGACGTTGGGTGTCGTTGTTTGATTCTGCTCATGATAATGTTGGACCTCGCCTGGGTTGGGCGATGTCGACGAGATGCCTTGATGTTGGGGTCTATCAGATGTAATGTCGTCAGATTGACGTCCATGCCTTAGTCATTTTCAGGTCTTTCTCCAGATTTTTCGGCCTCGCGGGATTGAGCATGACATCGGTTTTATTGGATTTCGAATCCATGACTAATTATGCTACAATATTTATGATATCTATAAAGTTATTACATCAAATATTAATACTTTTCAGTCCCATGTCCAACTAATTTTTTGAAACTATACATAAAAAATTATAAATTTATCACTCAATTTTTTTTTTCACTTTCCTGATAAAGTCTTGATGGGATGAGGTGGGTGGGGGATTACAAGTAATAAAATAATGTTATATATTAAAGTATGAAACAAGAGAGAAGCAGAAATTGTGTATGGCTTAATTGCAGCAGTAGTACAGCCAGCCAGCATGATCAAATAGTTGACACACTTTGGAGAATTATACTCCCAAAAGATATACCCACCACCACTACGCCTGCCAGTGTGTGTGTTGTGTGAGAGAGAGAGAGAGTAGGAGACGCCCCACTTTCTGCTCCCCCCATTATATACCCTTTCTCTCTCTCTCTCCCCCTACTGTTTCCATAATTACTCCCTAAAAATGTCAATAAACCACTTCTCTTCAGAGCTTCCAGAAGCCCACTGGTGGTCACACTCGTCCTCATCCCCTTCACTCTGCAGGTTCCATATCTACCCTCCCACCATGAACGCCGCCGTATTCGACCTCAATAACGAAGACGACAATGACGAAGACATCCCCAAGGACCGCCTCTTCGAGAAGCCATTGACGCCCAGCGACGTCGGAAAACTCAACCGCCTCGTCATACCGAAGCAACACGCGGAGAAGCATTTCCCGTTGAACAGCGGCGGCGACAATGGGCTGCTGTTGGGCTTCGAAGATGAGGGCGGCAAGGCGTGGCGGTTTCGGTACTCTTATTGGAACAGCAGCCAGAGCTACGTCCTGACCAAGGGGTGGAGCCGCTTCGTCAAGGAGAAGCAACTCGACGCCGGCGATATTGTTATGTTCGCGCGCCACCGCCTGGACACCGGGCGCCTCTTCATTGGCTGGAGGCGGAGGAATTCTGCCCAGCCGCCTTGGGGAAGGGTATTATATTCCAATTCCTCCGGCCAGCAGCAGCAGTCTAATTCTCTCACTAATTACCGACCTGCAGAGAGTCTTGGCCATGATGCCGCATCTGCTGCAGCAGCAGGTATATATATATATATATATATATCATTAATTAATTTCCGAATGGATATGGGGAATTTAATTTAATTTAATTTAATTACATGCATATATATATATATAATGATTACATTAACAGGAGGAGGAGGAGGAGGAGGAGGAGGAGTGCAAAAGCAAACGACGTCGTCAGGAAGTGGACATTCGAAGATGGTTAGGCTATTCGGGGTGAACTTAGAGTGTCATGAGGATTCGGAGGCCACCCAACAACAACATCAACACCCATATTATTATTATTATTCATCATCAAATGATCATCCCATGCAGGTACTTAATTAGCTAGCTAATTAATTAAAAGCTAGATATTGTGACTGAGGGGTCCAATTTCCCAGTTCGAATTAATTTGGTGTGTGTTTCCCCAAATGCTGCCTGCATGATTTCCTAATTTTACTGCCAGCTGATTAGTTAAATATATAGTAGATACTAATAATTAGTAGTTCCCAGTCAAATTGTTACTCAAACACATAATATAGTATAAACTTAACATAAACTGTTGCTAGCTGGCTACTTTAATTCTGGTAATTAATTAATTAAACTAGTAATTAAGAGGTAGCTAGCTAGGAATCGTGTGAAATTGGAAAACTATGTGCGAATGCATTTATGTATATGTGATATCTAAATATGCCACGGGGGTTGTGTGCACAGCATATATATATAATCTTATCAAATCATCATCATCATATCGGTAGAAATGTCACACTTGTTTGGTGTGTGGTCCTGTGTAAGAGACGGTGGAAATTAGGCCCAGACTTTGAAAAAACTATCAGACTTTTACATCTCACTCTAAGCACTCACCGTATACATTCAGCCAATATTATATATGTAGTATTATTATTATTATTATTATTATATCAAAGCAGCTGCCTTGGTTTTATTCATATTATATTGGTTTAAATGATCCTCTTTTGTGTGTAAAAATTATATTATATATATATATATGCCGTGTAGGATAGGTGTTTGTTTTGTCGTGGTAGTGTTAGACAAAAGATTAAACAGGGAGCAGACGCGTAGGATTTGTGCTCAATTTAGTTTGACTTATTAGCTTCAATTATTTTCTAGCGTAATTTAATATTTCATCAATTAAAGTATATTCTGTTGATAATTAATTTAAGATATAGCTACAAATGAGAATCTTTACCTGATATGTGCACATGACAATGACTTGACAAAGCACTAAACTGAGAAAAAACAAATTTAGGTTATGCATGATTAATTTGTTAGATAATACTACTCCATATGTCATATGTGTGTGTATTTTTGGGTCAAAATATAAAAGATATTTGTGGAGTATATTATATATATGGGGGGCCGGCAGAGAGGTATGGGTGGAATTGCATGCTTATCATCAAAGAGTATCATGTCACTGCAGCTATAGGCTATTAACTCAAAAATATTAGTAATAATTATGTTACTTTTAATTATGGATGGAACAGGATATCAGTTTCTCAGGAGGAGGAGAAGAAGATGTATATCGGCAAGGATAAGATCTGGCAGATGTGACGTCCAATATTTGACCTTCTTCCGCTACCCTCTCTCTCTCTCTCTCTACTAATATATATATATATATATATATATATAATTATTAATTTCTTCTTGTAAAATCAAAATCCAAAGAAAGGCAATGTAAATTGAAAAAAGGGTTTAAAAATCCCAGATTTTCAGGGGAAGGTTGCATATCTATCTATCTATGAGTGATCACTTGAAAAGGAAAAAGCAGGTGCATTAATTATTATATAATGAGGGAGGGTAAGACCCTCAGGGGGAATGGAAGAAACTGGGGACTAGGGGCATGGAAAGTGACTTGAGAGATGAGATGATGGAGCTGTGGTGGGGCCTCCTCATTATATTATGGATGGTTGCAATCAAGAATCTCAACATTGTACAAATCAAGTGGAATTTGGCTACTGTAGTGATTCTGCCTGCCTCAAGATTTTTCACAATCTCTCTCATAACCATTGATAAGTGCAATGTATACATAGGAATGGAATGAATGTATAGGTAGGGGGGTTTGTAGTAAGTGGAGGATCAGCCTAATTGATGAGGATATTTATATATATAGTAGAGGTAGATAGGGACTTTTTACTTTTTACTTCTATTAATGGAACTAATGGCATTTCCCTGTTATTACATGCCCCGGCCCGACCCGACCGCCCTACCCTAACTAAATCAATATTCTTTTGGAAATTCATTTCTTCTTTTTGTTTACTATATATGAATGCATGTAGGTATGTACCATGTCTTCTCTCTTTATTTATTTGAATGAAAAATATTGGAATGGCACAATCACTCGTTAATTATCACCTTTTATCTTTCGCAAATTTTAGTTCAATTTTAAATTTAATTTGACTTTTTTAAAAATACACACTACACACCGCATTGTGTGTTTTTTGGTATACTAAATTGTTCTTGGGATATTGTAAAGTTTTGTTCTTTGGGTATTAAATAATTATTCTCGAGGTATAACTAAATTGTTCTATGAATATTAATAATTGTTCTTAAGGTATTGATAATGAGAAAATGTAGTAGTAGTACTACAAGAAAATATTATATCAAGGAAAGTGAGAGAGAGAGAGAGAGAGAGCATACATCTGCTGCAATCTGGTGAATCTCCGAATCACATTGTTCATCAACAGGAAGTTCAAATTGAATGAATCTTGATGGGTCGTCCATTTCCTCCCATTCTTTGTTAATTTTTGCTGC
Organism: Prunella vulgaris; assembly: GCA_026898435.1. Classification (NCBI taxonomy): domain Eukaryota; kingdom Viridiplantae; phylum Streptophyta; class Magnoliopsida; order Lamiales; family Lamiaceae; genus Prunella; species Prunella vulgaris. Next base: position 1,025,125 of record JAPKLY010000109.1, on the reverse strand, counting down.
AGATTTCAAACTGACTGAAAAGACGTCTTTCACCCACTCTTCCTGACCTAGGGCTCGAATAGCCAAAATCGAATAGCCAAAACCGAAATAACCGAACTACTCAAAGTGAAAAATCGAAACCGAGCCATATATATGCAAAATCGAAAAAACCGAAACAAAAAATTTTGGTTCGGTTTTGGTTTTATACCAAAATAACCGAAATATTTTTAAAACAATAGTATCTGAAATTGTACACAAATTCAATAGTTTCAATTAAAGAAACTCAAGTCCAAAAACTCAAAATAGCCAAGTAGAATTTAAAATTCATATCAACAAAACAACCAGCCATTAAACTGTCTCCAAACTCCAAAAAGAGAACAAATCTAAATCATTCCAAACTCAAAAAAGAGAACAAACTACAACCCATTTTCAAATAAAATCTAAGTTATCTAACTTCCTAATTGTTCATTTGTTGGTGGTTGAACTAGAGGTGTTGCCATTGGAATTGGTTGATGATGATGCTCCAGCTCCTGCAACTCCTATATTTGGCAAATCTGAAAATAAAATATAAAATGTTAATAAATAATAAATTATGATATCAAAGAAAAACATACAATTTATATTAATCATATAATTACCTTTCTCAAAATTCTCTAAGTCCTCAAGTTGTTCTTCAACACATATAGGATGTCTTGAACTTCGTAGCCAATCTTGTCCACAAACCAAAGCTTCAACAACTTTAGGAGTTAAAGAACTCCTGAATGCATCAAGCACCTTACCACCTGCACTAAACGCTGACTCCGATGCAACAGTTGAAATTGGGACGGCTAGAATGTCACGAGCCATTCTTGAAAGAATTGGCAGCCTATCGGAGTTCATCTTCCACCACTTTAACACATCAAATTTCATCACTCCACTACTCTCGAAGACAGCTTCACTCAAGTAAAGTTCAAGTTCATTTTTCTTGCTTCCCACCAATCCACTCTCCATTTTTTGTTTCTTAAATCTAACTTTAGACAATGACTGCTCACTATCCATATCACAATCAACCAAAGCACTAGAAGTTGACCTGTTTTCATTATCATTTGCTTCACTTTCCGGCTGATATTTTTTCTTGTACTCATTGAACACCTCAAAAAGTTCACTCTTCACTAATTCAAAGACTTTGACAGCCTTCTCTACCCCATACATTTAACCCAATGTGTACTCCATATACTCTAGCTTATCACGGGGATAAAAAATATTAGCCCAAAAGATGATTTTGTTCATTTTATATGCATCTGCCCAATATTTATCAAACTTCTTTCTCATGGACTCACCCAAACTCTTAGTCTCATAATCCGTACTTCCAATCCAATCATTCAAAATGTAACACAAATCACTAACCTCACTTAAAAATGAGTTAGATGTCACATAAAATGATCCTGAAATACGCACAGTCAACTTATGAAAATGCTTCAACAAATCTACATACTTACGAATACAAGCCCAATCAACATATGATGGAACATTAACCTCCCCCAAATCAGTCTCAAAGCTTGAATCAAGTTCATTATACTTGTCAAATGCTCTCTCAAATTTTTCAGCTGTACTAAGCATTTTATAAGTTGAATTCCACCTTGTAGGAACATCTAAACATAGTGAACACTTACTTTCTATCCCCTCCAATTCCACACACTCTTGAAATCTTTTTAATCTAGCAGGTGAATTCCTAATGTACCTCACTGCATCCCTCACTCTCTTCACTGAAGGGTTAATATCTTTCAAACCATCTGAAACCACTAAATTAACTACATGTGCAATACATCTCATATGAAGGTACTTACCACTTGCAACCCCACTTCCCCAATTCAAAATCCTTTTTTTCAAGAACGCTATAGCCACATCATTTGAACTTGCATTATCCACAGTAACAGTAAACACATTTTTCAACCCCCAATCAAGAAGACAATTTTCTAGTGCCTTACCAAGGTAGTCACCTCTATGACTAGAAACAGGTACAAAATTGATAATCTTTTTATGTAAATTCCACCTGTTATCAATGAAATGAGCCGTAATGCACATGTAGTTAATTCTTTGCAAAGAAGTCCAAGTATCGGTGGTAACACAAACTCTCTCACAGTTTATCATAAAAAAAGACTTCAAATTTGCCCTTTCACTAGCATACAAATCATAACAATCCCTAGACATAGTGAATCTAGATGGAATATGAAATCTTGGACAAGATTTAGCCACAAATTCCCTAAATCCTTCTCCCTCCACAAACTTAAATGGCAATTCATCAACAATAATCATGCGTGCAAGTGATGTCCTAATATCATCTTGATCAAACTTCCAATTACTAAGTGAGCCCACACCAACATCACAATCATTACTAGGCTGCAAGTTTATCAAAGTTTGACTTGAATCTTGATTGGATGGGTTTGAAATGCATGATTTCATGTGAGTATTAAGTGATGAAGTGCCATTTCTTCTAGGATGACAGCAAATCACTTTATCACAATACTTACATTTAGCTTTTGAGACAACACCGTCCTCACCCTTGATTTGCTCATAGTGATCCCACATTTTTGATCTTTTTTCCATTGCTCTTCTCTTCATTGTTGTTTGTTATTTACAACATTTGAAGCTTGAAATTGTAATTGTGATTGTGAGTTGTTAACTGCATTGCTTCCAATGCCAACATCTTCATTTTGCGTGTTTGACATCTACAATGAATAATGAATATATGAAACATTAAACATATAAATTACGTATCAGAAACTTCAATGCATTTGTGAAGGTGACCCATAAGTTGACCTAAACCAAATAATCATATAAATAAAAACAAACAACAGCCTAGTAGATGTACAATTCTGTTAACAAAGGGGTTCAAAGAAATCAATAAAATTATATTGATCTGTTACAGTTTTTGCTTTAATATGTTACAGTTAATATATTACCATAAAAATTAATCATAGGTAAAATTACTTACATAGATTTCTAGACTTTAAATGCATTCAGAAGCAACCCTAACCCACATTCAACACATAATCTATAAAATATACATATTTACTAATCTATACATATTTACTTTTAATTTTTTTTGAAAGCTGTACAAGAACAGAGCAATAATTAATTTTTATTCCTTTTCAGGAAGAAGAAAGTCTATCGATTTAAACAACTATATATTAATCTGGCATATAAAAACCAAAGTATTGAAGATTAGATTACCTCCTTGGCTGTTTCAACAACGGGGTTCAAAGAAATCAATAAATCATGGGCGACTCTCGTAGCTGACTCGTGTGCACGACATAACTCAAAAGAGATGGTGACTTAGTGGCCGCCGACCGTGGGCTTAGGCAGACGGCGGCGGATGATGGTTCGGATGAACGACGGTTGTGGCTGGACGGATGATGAATTGATGATTGTAGGAGAGTTAGGATTTTTTTTCTTTTGAATCCAGAGGAATCGTATCTTGTAAGCTAGAAGTGAAGTGAGAGGAGTTGAAATCTTGAAGACCAATTCAACTTACAATTTGAAACGTCATTTGATTTCACATAGGAATAGGATAAAATTAAAAATTAAAATATATAATATTAGTATATATTACTAATTTACTATTAGTATATATAATTATATTATAACTAATCTTAGTATATAATATATATACAATTATATATATATATATTTTATTTCGGTTCGGTTTTCGGTATTATGGCATTTTTGCCACGAAAACCGAAACTGAAACCGAATACCAAAAAACTAAAATCTAAAACTAAAACCGAACCGAATACCAAATTAATCAAACTGAATTGTTATTTCGGTTCGGTTCGGTTTGGTTTTTCAGTTATTCCCAAACAATGCTCACCCATACCCTTAAGTGGTCAAAACAAGTTTTCAAACTTTTTCAAAAAGGAATTCTAGAATCTTACAGTAACCCTTTTAAGTTTAAAAACAAGGGGTCTACAAGAGGTTTTATGGACCACAAAGATCACAGATGTGGACTTAAGAAGTCTACAGCTGCAGAGTTATAAAACTTGCAAATAAAAAAATCAACTTGTAGAAAATATGTTAGAGGGGTTCTCACACTTAAAAGTGTATTGAGAAACCTCTAATGTGCAGCGGAAATAAGTGTAAGTGTTGGTGAAAAACAATATGAACAGACTTAACAGCTGAGTGACTTAAAGAAGTCTACAGCTGTAGAGTCCAGTTCCATTGTGAAAAACACAAAGTTTTTATGCATAAATTTAAAAGAATGATGAATGTAACAGTAAAGATAAATATGCAATATGAAAATTAAATAAACAATAGAAATAAATAAAACAGGAAAGAAACAAGGTTTATAGTGGTTCAGAGTCTATGAATAAGACCTCATACATCTACTGTTACACCACTCAGGTGCCAAATTCACTAAGAACTGATCACAAAGATCAATACAAGTATTTCCCTCTCAGAACTAGATTCACTCAGATTTCTATTCTAAGTAAGAAAACACTAACCTATTCACTCAGAATAAAACAACTTACAAAGAGTTTAAAACCTCATAAAGAGATATCTACACAAAGTAGAAAATAAAAAGTGTGAGGGAACAACAACAAATGTGATTCTTTCTAAGAAAATCCTAACCAACTATCCTATGAATCACAAGGAATAACAAAGAAAATAAGCTCTCTCTCATATTTGTTGGCTGTAGACTTGCTTAGGTTGAATGCTTGAATGCTCAGGTTGTTGTTGTTGCTTCCTCTGAGAACTTTCTCTATTTATAGATGAAGAGGTGTGTCTTATCCGTTGAGAAATTCTAATTTTGAATTCAGGATAAGACTCCTCTTACTCTTTATAGCCTTGCATGTGTGAAGTGGTCCTCATCCTTCACACAGAATAGTACTAGTTGTACTATTTATCTTCATTCACAAAATTCTGATTAACTTGATTTAATCTTCAATAAACTTTCGGATTCTTTGTGATAAACTCATCTTAAGTACTCTATAGTGAGTGCATAATTGCTTCACTAATTTGAGCTTAAGGATCTTGATAATCTTCATTAAGCCTTGAACTTGTACTTCAGTCTTCAAACAATTATATCAGCTGTAGGGTCTTGAACTATACAGCTGTAGAGTCCTGAAAATAAAGAAACTAGCTACAAGAATAACATTACAGCTGTAAGGTCATGTTTAGCTGTAGACAAATCAAGTGTACCACTGCAAACTTTCCTTTCACAACTATAACTTCCTTAGCCAATTTACCTGTAACACAATATTAGATTCAATTCAATAAGAATACATGTTTTGCACACATTAAAATCTAAACAAGGTACTTAACATCTTCCGTCACTCTCTTTCTCAATTTTTCATTGTTCCAATGCTGAATCAGCGGTAGTGAATTTGGTTCAGTATTTCCACACCATTTAAGCGTATGGAAATACAAAATAAGCAGCACCAAAACATAACCACTAACATTTTTCATCATAATGTTGTTTATTGTACGTACATACGAACACCAATCAACCTCCGCAATATTTTCCACATCAAGCAATGATTTTAGAGCATTGAATGTCCACCATCCCATTTGATGTTGGTGTCAAGAAAGAAGACAAGCTATACAGAACAAAAAACCATTTGAAATCATCTTCTCCTTTAGTCAACCTCACCTCCAACAGATTCTTTAACTTGCTCAATGGATAGACACGATCAACCCCGTATTTCAAGAATAATTCACAATACCCCAAGAACAATTAACAATACCCGAAGAACAAAATCATTAAATTATTATTTAAATATTATAAATTATTTTTTGGATATTATATATTGTTCTTTGAGTATTACAAATTGTTCTTTTAGGATGTATTATAAATTATTCTTTGTGTTTTATTCATTTATAAATTATTAATTGTGTATTATAAATTATACTTTGGATATTATAAGATGTTTTTTTGGGTATTATAAGATGTTCTTTGGATATTATAAATTGTTCTTTGGGTATTACTTGTTTAATTATTTATTTATTAAATATTCATTTATAAATTGTTCTTTGGATATTATAAATTATTATTTCGGTATTATATATTGTTCTTTGAGTATTATAAATTGTTCTTTGAGAATTATAAATTATTATTTGGGTATTATCTATTTATTAATTATTCATTTTTAAATTATTCTTTGGGTATTATACATTATTCTTTGAGTATTATATATTGTTTTTTGGGTAATTATAAATTGTTTTTTGAGTATTACTCGTTTATTAATTAATTATTTATTAATTATTTATTTATAAATTGTTCTTTGAATATTATAAATTATTTTTTGGGTATTATATATTATTTTTTGAGTATTATTAATTGGTTTTTTTAGATATTAATATAAATTATTATTTGAGTTTATTTATTTATCAATTATTCATTTATAAATTGTTAATTGAGTATTATAAATATTTTTTTGGGTATTATAAGTTGTTCTTTGAGTATTATAAGTTATTTTTTGGATTTTTTAAAACAAAAATCTGTAAATTGTGATGGAAGGAGTATATCTTCAGGAAATAATCTACTACACTTAATAAAGGGTGTTTGCTGGTTAAACTAGTAACCACCATTCAAATTGCATAAGGAGTATATGTGGGCAATTCCTAACATTTGCCGTATAAAAAAAATGGTGGCAGAAGAATGGATTTGACCATAATGGGTTTCCAAAATAAAAGGATAATCAGGTACAATTAATATAATATATTTGACTATCTCAAAATCATAAATAATTTTCATCATCAAATTCATCATTTGTCTAAGGATTTCCGACGAGCAGTAGGGTTGAGGTTGGAGAAATTAGTGGGATGCAAACGTGATTGGAAGATGTGAAATGTGAAGGGAAGAAGTCAAAATTAATTTTTAAATTAAAGTACATCGCATGTACTCAAGTGCACATAAGAACTATTTTTTATGTTTTTATTTAATAAAGTATATATTATTATTCTAGACATGCACCTTATTTAATTTTATTATCTTTTTCATGAATTCTGAGCATCGTTCACTATAAAAAATGCGCGAATTGGTGACAAAAAAATTAGCGATTGACGTTGAATATCGGTCAAAAAGGAGAATTTTGCGATCGATTAACGACCGACGGCGGTCGCTAATATCAAAATAAATTAGTGACCGCCTTCAGTCGGTCGCTAATTTTGTATGTTGACAAATTAGCGACCGATTGGGTGGTCACTAATTTATTTTGCGCAAATTTTAATATGTACAAGGGTGCATAGTATACACCTTAATTTTAGTTTAATTTAGAATTTAATTTGATTTTTTCAAAAACACACTACACGCCGCACTATGTGATTTTTTGTATAGGAAGTTGTTCTTGGGGTATTGAAGAGAATTGCTCTCGGGGTATTAAGGAGTTGTTCTTGGGGTATAACTAAATTGTTCTTTGAGTATTTCATACTTGTTTTGGGGGTAATAGTAAATTGAGGTATTAGTGAGTTGTTCTTGAGATATTATCTAGACTTATTCTTGGGGTATTATTTAGAGTTGTTCTTACGATATTACTTAGATTTGTTTTTGGGGTATTACTCCATTGTTATTCGGGTATTATAAATTATTATTTCATTTTTTACTCATTTATTTATTTATTATTTATTAATTGTTCATTTATAAGATGTTCTTTGGGTATTATAAGATGTTCTTTGCGTATTATAAATTGCTCTTTGAGTATTACTCATTTATTATTTATTTATTTATTTATTTATTATTTTTTCATTTATAAATTGTTTCTTTGAATATTATAAATTATTATTTGGGTATTATATATTGTTTTTTAAATATTATAAATTGATCTTTAGCTATTATAAATTATTCTTTGTGTTTATTCATTCATCAATTATTTATTTATAAATTGTTCATTGTGTTTTATAAATTATTCTTTGGGTATTATTAGATATTCTTTGGGTATTATAAGATGTTTTTTTGGGTATTATTTACACTTGTCCTTAGGATATTACTTAGACTTGTTCTTGGGGTATTACTCCATTGTTATTCGGGTATTATAAAATAATTATTCAAAATGCAACATCAAAAGATTATAAATTACCTTTAAAAAAATGACATTTTTCATAAGTTTTTATGAAATAAATATACTATTCTCTTCATATTAATCCACATTTTTACTTTTAATCTTTAAAATAGACACATATGCTTTTTTTTTTTTATATATATAATGCTGTTGAAAATCAACAAGAATGCTTAAAAATAAACTAATCAAAGCATAAAATTCCCTCAAAATCATTAAATTGTTCTTTAGATATTATAAATTGTTCTTTAAATGTTATAAATTATTCTTTGGATATTATATATTGTTCTTTGAGTATTACAAATTGTTTTTTTAAGACGTATTATAAATTATTCTTTGGGTTTATTCATTTATAAATTATTCATTGTATTTTATAAATTATTCTTTGGGTATTATAAGATATTCTTTGAGTATTTATAAATTGTTCTTTAAGTATTACTCGTTTATTAATTTTTTATTTATTAATTATTCATTGATAAATTATTTTTGAATATTATAAATTATTATATGGACTTTATATATTGTTCTTTGTGTATTATAAATTGTTCTTTGATTATTACTCCTCCTTAATTCGGCTCGTCTTTTTCCGGTCGCACGTGCCAAATGCGCTGTAGCAGTGTGGAATTGCGCGACCGATCAACTGGAGGCGCGCGATCACCCTCTTATAGGCGCGAGGTCAAGGCAATCCATGACGTTCGATTTTTTACTTTTTAGTTTTCGATCCTATGACTCATCCAAGCTTCCTAGGGTCTTCATTTGAGTCATTTAAACTTCTCTATGTGCTCGGATCACGTCATCTCATCCCCTATAATCGTGAATTCATCGTTTTTGTTCAATTTCACCTATAAAACACACTTTACAAGGGTTTATAGTACAATGTATAGCATATTAGGGTCAATAATGAACATAAAACAATAAATATCATGCTAAAATGAATGCAAAATGATGCAATTATGACCCTAATTGTCACGCCCCAATTTTCATAAACAGCGGAAGTCTCACTTTTAATCAATAGTTTGGAAAATATCTTTTAGAGCGTGAACTAACATGCTTGGAATAAAATTTTCTTTTCGTTTAAAAACCTTTAGGACTAAAAATCAGAATATCTTCATGAATTAAACAATGAAATCCTAAACATAGGATACATGCCTTCAAATAATAAAATTCTATCTATCAGACGACTTTATTTCAACTAAATATAATTCATATGCAAACCTAACTTATTATACTATCATGCAGCATATATAACATCAATTAAACATATAATATCATCTAAAATTTTTGTGAACAGTAGCAACATTGAAAAACTCAAAATTCATGCAGTGGGTGTATTTATCAAAAACTGGTATGCACAAACAACCCTCTAATTATTTCAAAATTCTTATTTCTTTAATACTTCTTATCTTACCATGCTTTTCATAACTACCAAATACTTAAATAAATCATATAACACGTTTTAAAACATTTTACTCAAGAAAGATCCTCATATCTCACATAAAAATCATATCGTAGGAAAGTTAAAGGACTAAAATGACCCTAGACTTATACTATTAATAAATTCGTGAAATTTGGCTAACATACATAATATTTTAATTACTCCAAAGACATCAAGTAACAGTAGGACAATTAGTCATGCGTCTATTTCTAATAATCTAATCTCACAAACTCGTAAACATTCAAAGATTTCATACTTTCAGCATAATTTCAGCAGTGCGTCATCAACGAAATAAATCAATCTAAAATACTTAATCTATTAGGAAAATTCCATAAAAATTCATATAGGTTACTAACTACCTCTATTATCCATCTATAATTTTTACCAAATTTTATACGTAACTGACTTTTATAAAAAATTCGCGAGATTCGGAAATCTCAACAAACTGTCACATATTTTTTAAAAAATCATAACTAATTCCTTATAACTCCAAATCATGCAATTCAAGATGCATTGGAAAGCTAATTAAAAACTGTAACCGAATATCAAATTTAATTTACGAAAAATTTGAATCAAGAAACCGTAAAATCCCTTAAAACTTACTGGAAGACAGAAACACATCAATTCAAAATTCCTACACATGCAAAATAATTAATAAATAATTAATTAATAAACTAGTAATACTCAAACAACAATTTAATAAGTCCTCAATTACTATTTTACCCTTAAAAGATTAATACTTAAAGGACTAAAAATCTTAATGGACTATACCACAAAATAATACTCCTTTTCCTTAAAATATTAAAGTCCTAATCTAGAAGTCCAAAAGTAATGTTAATCGGATCAACTAATACTAAGCAAGAAAATAAAACTCAAGATTAAGAACTTAAAGGATTAAAAACTAACTCTCTAAAAATGTAGGCACAATCGGCACTCTTCACAAAGTGACCGACTACTTCTTCTAGTGGACTAAGTCTAACCTTAACTTACCGCATCAACTTAATTGTCCTCCAAGTAAATATCTTCTAGAGAAATCTAATGCTACTTCTCCTTAATAAAAGTGCTAATCCTTATTCTTGCCAATATTACTTACCTCAATAAATAAATCTTATACTTAATAAATTAATCCCACAATTAAAACCAAATTCAAATCTAAATCCTTAATTAATCACCAATATTAATACCTTAACTTAGTAATTGAATTAATCCTCCAACAAATTAAATCTCAACTTAAATCTTCACAATTATTCCCAAAGATACACTAAATATTCCTCAAATAATTTCAGAGATTTAACCTCAAAATATCCAATAAATAAATATCAAATATCATCTCTCCAAACAAATATATCCTAGATACTTATAATATCACTCTTGTCCATAAATAATACTCCTAACTTTTGCAATTAACATTTAACACCTAGCAATAAAATCTTAACTTAGCTCCTTACATATCCGACAAATATAGTCTAACTTTGCAACATGCACCTTTATCCCTTGAGAGTCATACCTTAAAGTCCTAACATTATTCATTCGCTTAAAGTCCAAATAATTCCGATAATAATCTCTTGATATTTATTTTCAAGAAAATCTAAACCTTGGATATTTTCTTGATTAAAAACCTTATCATATAAAATCTAATCGAGATCCCTTAAAGATTTATTCCAAATTTCTTGATCCAAATCTTTAATCACATATCCTAGTCAAGATCCCATATAAATTCATTCTTATCTCTAAATAACAAACTCACTAAATTACTTCTACACCCTTAATAAAGAGGAACTCTCATGTGAAAAGTTTCACGGCGTGAAATGGGTAAAAAATAAAAAAAGGCGCGGATCCCAATGACCCGGCGACTCAAACCGGGTCAAAATAGAAAAACTCACGGATCCTTACTCAGCGAAATCGACATAGAAAAAAAAATCGGCGACAACACAGTATTAACAGCCAACAAACAACAGCAATAGATGCATAAATCCAATGAACAGCCAAAGAAAATCATATAAATGAGATCTAAACCACCAAATCAGGGGAAAAAACAAAGAAAACAACACGATTAATATATACATGTTACTATTAATATATGTTACTTTATTAACATATGTATGTTACTAAATGAACATATATATGTTACTATAAATATATGTTACTATATTAAAATATGTATGTTACAACATAGAACACTTGGTGTTACATTTTAAAAATAGATAAAAATATGTTACAGAATTAAATCTGTAAGCATAATTAAAAAAAACAACACATTGAAAAACCTTTAAAAAAATTGTGTTACTAAATGAAGAAGTATGTGTTACAAAAAATAATATTTGATGTTACATATTACAATTATGTTAATTTTCACATATATTGGGTTACTAAATAAAAATATGAATGTTAATATTAACTTATATAAATGTTACTTATTAAGGGTAATTTATAAAAAAATATTATGTTACTAAATGAACACATGTATGATACAATACAACAAAAATTATGTTACATTCAGATAATAAATAAAAATATTAAAGTTTATACAAAAAATATGTTGAATTCTGTACAAAAAACTATGTTACATTTGTCTTAAATAAGTGTTACAAAATAGCATGAATTGTGTTACTGAAACTTTATGTTACTTTTTCCTTTAGTTCATGTTACACAATATAAAAAACCATTTTACAAAAAAATTTGGTATTTTTAATTTAACTTGTTTTTATGTTAATGACTTTGGAATCACCATTAAAATATATGTTACAATTAACTTGAGAATATGTTACAAAATAGCATAAATTGTGTTACTATATAAATATGTTACATTTAACATAGATATATGTTACTATTAACTTATGTATATGTTACTTTATAGAATAAAGTTTGTTAATACTAATAAAAACTTCTGATTTAAAAAACTGTGTAAAATTACCTCAATAGTCTTCATTAAGACTCCCAGATTTTGATCAATAACTGATTTTTAAAAAACATATGAGTATATTACATAAAAAATACTAGAGTATTTAATAAAAACAAGTGTGTTGCTATTTAAATTTTTATACCTTATGCTGGGTCAATTACCAGCACAATATAATACCTAAAAAATAAACCTGTGAAGCAAAAAATGTAAAAAATAACATCAGATAAATGAAGATATAAGCATAATACTTCAAAAACATATACCTAAATACAAAAAACTGCATACAAACCTTCATTCCTACAACAACAATAATATAATATATCAAACAAAATATACATTCCTTACACCATAAATATATACAAAAAGTTTCCTGATTACCCCCACCACAAAAAACTATCAAAATGATCAATTGTCAATAGTAATCAGATCTATCAAATCCCCCAACCACATACACCCGCCATTCAACCATAAAATATTCACAACCCATAAATATTCACCCCCTGCACAACCACATCAAATCAACCAAAGTATAAAAAACCAACCACAGTTATGAATTTGTTATATAACACCCAACCCAACAACCGGAAAACACTCATAAAAAACTACTTGTTCCTATTCGATCTAAGAATTCTCTTGCTGTACACAATAGGTTCATGTCTTTTCCTCTTCTTTTCCCCCATGACATCTTCTTTTGAAGCAGCAATAAGAGCAGGTTTATTAACATAAAAATCCAACACCTTCTTAAAAACATTACACCTCTGTGAATTGACATCAGATGACGCAAACTTTGAAAAGAAAGAACACCTTAAAAAGATCCTGAAAGCAACCTGCAAAAAAAAAATGTTACTAATTAGACATTACTGTGTTAGTATTTTATAAAGAATTGTGTTACAAAAGAAAAAAATAAAAATAAAAATTACATTACAGAGCTCTGGACAGTTGTAAACTTCACCTTGAAAATTAAAAATATGGTGCATCAGAAACACCCCACAATCATTATTTTGCTCATCTGACCTCCAAGCAAATCTCATTGTTTGAACAGAAAAATTCTCAACCAACCCAGCCTTTGGGTGCTTCATATCACCCAAAAATTTCCCCATGTACTCTTTCTGAAAATTAACAAAAATATTAAAAATATTTCATTTGAATATCATGAAAAATAAGAATATTTGTAAACTAACCAGCAACAAGACACAATCATCATACGTCTGCTGCACAACATGGATACGATTATCCAAATACTGCATCTTGCCCAGAGAAAATTAAAAACAACCAGTGCATAGTGATCATATACACTGAAAGGCAGGAAAATCTGTAAAAAAAAAAAGAGTATGAATAAAAACAAAAATATTACTATATAGTAAAAATATATGTTACAAAACAATAATATAAATGTTACAAATCAATAATACGTATATCACAAGTAAAATAATTATTCTAACATGCTTACACATAAATAAATAATAGAAAGTGAGTTACTAAACAACATAAAACAATTTTAATATTTATGTTACTATGTAGTAATAATATATGTTACTTTATAAGAATATTAATGTTACTATACAATAAAAATGTTAATTTTTTATAAAATTTTTACCATATCATCAGTCATAAACTTGTCAATAGATGTTGTCTCAACCCAGTTCTTCCATCCACCAAAAACCTGAGCTTCGTTATCAGCCAAAGAACCTTTCTTCCTGATTATATCATTCAGTGGTATCTACAAAAAAATACAATACAATAAAAAGTTACAAATGCAATAAAAAAATTAGAAAAAAGAATGAAAATTTAAAAACTTACACTATAATCCAGCCCAAAAATAAACCGAGAGACAACAGAAGAAGATGATGAAACGGGGCTTTCAAAACAAGCCATAAAACAAGCAGCATTCAACACATTGTGCGCAATCTTAGTTTGCGGCTTCATGGTTATCATATCTTCTCGAGTTACAAGATACATGAAATTTTTCGAAACAAAAAACTCCTCACTAAAAATAAAAAAAATTGTTACTTTTATCATTTTCATATGTTACTATATATTAAAAATGGTGTTACTATAAATATGACAAAAGAGAACTTACATCAAATTGTCCTTATAATGAAATACGTAGTCAACCAGCTCAATTTCATGGTACTGCAATCCAACCAAATTGCTTTTTTCCATCTCAATAAAGAGACTTAAAAACCCACACGGTTTATCAAAACCTGAGATCAGGTTATTAAAAGCAACAACCTCTTCATCAATCTTTGAACCACTATCTTCAGCACCTCCATCATTAAATTCATCAGCAGCATCATTAAAAACTTCATCAGCAAACTCATTACCAGCTTCATCAACATCCTCACCTCTATCATCTTTTTCTTTCTCGGACTCAAGCTCCATTCCCTTGTCACCAATCTCTTTGTCACCAGCTTCATCAGCATCCTCACCTAATTCATTTTTTTCCTTCTCATACTCAACCTCCATTCCCTTGTCATCACTCTCTTTGGAATCACCAAACTCATCAACAGCTTTATCAGCTTCCTCACCTCTATCATCTTTTTGCTTCTCAGACTCAAGCTCCATTCCTTCACCATCCTCCTCACTTTCCTTGTCATCACTCTCACTCCCACTCTGACTCCCTTGTTCATCCACATCAGCAGCAGTTTCTCCCTCCTCTCCATCCTTTCCAACATTAACCTGGCTCAAATCATCCTCAATAACCTCTTTCACTGGAACAATTGTCTCTTCTGTCCCATCTTTTTATAATTCTCTTTCTTTCTCAGAAACTTCTTCTTCTTCGTCCTCATCATTTTCATCCTCTTCTTCATCCTCACTTTCATCACTGCAAACATCAGCATCTTCTTCTTCCTCCTTGTTTTCATCACTTTCAACTATTACCTTTGCCTTCCCTTTCCTTGTACTCCTCCTCAACTGAACTTCAGCAACATCATCACGAACAAGAACAAAATCATTTGATTTCTTCACACTTCTTTCAGGACACAAAACCTGATCAGCCTTCACAATTTGGTCATTAGAATTATATTTTAAAATAATAAAATATATGTTACTATACATTAACATATATGTTACAATCAAGTAATACGCATGTTACAATCCAATAATATGCACAATAAAACTCAACTAATATACATAAAACCTATAAAATAAATTATTACTCAATAATTAATTATTATAAACATACATAACAAAAATTATTATATAAAAAAATAGATGTTACTATTGAGTTACAAGTATGTTACCTCAACATTTCCAAAGACAGAAGACTTCAAATCACCTTTATTCGGCACCCTGAGACATCCATTTCTTGTAACCGGATAAACATTAACAACAAGATCCCCATTGCCATATAAACCAGCATCAGACTCCTACTTACACCGAGCATGCAAATTCAAATCATCCCAGTGTTGAATCAAAGGGATAGCAGACGATAAATCAACACCTCTCCACTGAACAAGGTGAAGATAAGCAATTTGAAGAATAAGCAAACATCCTGTAACATTATGAGTACCATTCACCCGAACAGAATCCACACTCTCACACAACTTGTTAAAGACATAAGAACACCAGTCAAGCTTTGATATATTGCTCACATCAACAACAGCCTTCAAAATCCCAGGGTTACAAACCAAATGATTAGATGCAGGAGTAAACAATGAAGACATAACAAAAATACAAACAAACGCTTGAAATCATCACCACCATACTTCAACTTCTTCTTAAAAATATCAGCAAGAGCCGTCAACTTCGACGAAGTTCTAATACCATAAAGTTCAGTGTACTTCTCAAGTAAAAGATTAGTTTCACCTCGGTTAAAAACATGTACATCACAACCATCATTCCTCGGTATCATAAAAATATCATGTACATCATCTGGAGTAATAACAAAACTTCCCAAACGACCAACCGACAATCGCCAACTATGAGGATTAAAATTATCAACAAGCCACTTAAGCATTGGATACCCACTAAGCCTTGTCAGATGCAAATTAAGTAAACCACCAAAACTTATACTCCTAACAGCTTCTTTCTGAGCTTTGTTCAAACGTTGAACCAACTCAAAGACAGAAGTAGGTCTACTATGAGGAGTGAATTCTCTGAAAATGAATTTTTTTTTATAAATATATGTAACATTGAATGAAGAAATACAATATATATATATATATATATAAATAAAGAAGCATACCTATTTGGTTGAGATGATACAGTTACAAGGGCTGTGCTCTTACTAGAACGATGCCTACGCCGCCTCTTAGATGGAGCAACAGGACCTTTAATCAACAAAACAGGTGAATCACGTGCAAAGGACCGATCTGGTTTTTTGCCCATTTTATAATCTGTAATACAATTGAACAATATTAATGTTAGAAATCAATAATATACAGATTACTACATATCAGATAATTATGTTATTATATAATAATATTCATGTTACTAATTAAAAAAATTCATGTTACAAATCAATAAAAAGCATTTTACAACACAATAATAATAAAATAGTCAGAATTATATGTCACTAAAGAACAAAAACTGTGCTACTAAACAAGAAAAAACTGTATTACTATTCATGTTACTACATAGAAATATTTGTGTTACAAATAAATAATATAAATGTTACAACACAATAAATAACAACACTGACAGAATTACATGTTACTAAAAAAATAAATGTGTGTTACTAAACAACAAAAAACTATGTTACAGTTTATGTTACTGTATAGCAACAATACATGTTACTATATAAAAATATTTATGTTACTAAACATAAAACACCAACTAAATAAAAAAAAAACAGAGCATTAACATTAAGCAGAGTATCTAACAAAAAGATTTCAAACAATACGAACATACATTTGAATAATAAAACATACAGAAACTCTTCGCGCACACATTGATCGACAAAAAAAAGCACAAAAAACTAGAGTTTAAACCATACGAAAAAGCTTTTAACAAAAATACGTCTGAACACAAAAACAAGAAGTATAGAAAACACAAAAACCCTAGATTTCACTTAGTAACATATTTTACTCTGAAACAATGGAAAAAACTTGAAACAAAGATGAAAATCTAACAAAAAATTCCTTAAACTGCAAATATAGTGTCGGAAATGGTGGAAGAACCAAAGAAACGCCGGAAACAGTCGTGAAACCGTTGCGAAGAAGAACGCAGGAACGAGAGAGAAAACAAAATGAAAGAAAGGAAAGTGTGAAATCAGATTTTGAATTGATATATAAATAACCCGTTTCCAAATAACCAGATCCGACTAAAGTAACCAACCCGACCCGCGCGTTTATTATTTGACCCATTTAAGAATATGGTATCATTTCACACCTTGAAACGTTTCATATAAGTTTTTGTGCTTAATAAATTGGTACTTAATAAATCCTAATTTTCTCAATCCAATTTGAATTATAACACTTAATAACCAATCAACTTAAATCCTCTAAATTCTTAAATTAAATACTTAATGGGATCATATCTTAATTTGGCTCTCTAACTTTTAATTCACATACTAAAGCCCAAAATAAATTATCAAGAATTTAATCTTAATTCCCAAATACGCAAATCAACTTTACTAACTTAACCATCAGAAAAATTAATACTTCAGGCTCGTGAAAAACTTAAAGAACTAAAGCACAATATTTAAATCCTACGCGCAACTTAACTTTAAAACCTCAAATGACGACTTATAAACTATAACTTGAATCCATTTATGCTGGCTGTGACACTAATCAATGTCCTTGTTCAAGAAAAAAGTAAGGTAACAAGAGATTCTTGAGCACAGATGAGGTTAAAACTTATCTTGTGATGTCTGGTTTTACTCCATGTTATTAAAATTGGACCGTACATGGTGAATCCCAGTGGAATTATAATATCGAAACAGTGATTGCCTTCTATGATCAGTTGAGTAGTGGTGGAGTTAAGAGATTTGAGATTGGTGGTTTGAGCCGTGATTAGGATAATAATTGCATCATATTAGGTGAATTCTAGCATGTTATTGAGTGATTTGTATGCATTATTTACCCTAATATGCTATATATTGTGTTATTCACCCTTGTGTGAAAGAAACTTGCTTTTATAGGTGAAAATGGGCAAAATCGAGGAGATTACGATGAGGAAGACGAAATGATATGATTCGAGCATTTAGGGAGGCTTAAATAATCATTAGGAGGACCCTAGGAAGCTTGGACAAGCAATTGGATCAAAACAGAAAAAGTCAAAATCGGACTTTGGAGGTTGAACTGTGTTCGAGCGCCTAAAGACCTTTGATCGAGCGAAAGTGCTCTTTCATCGAGCGGAAGTTCTCTGATCATGTGCCAGGAGGTGCGCTTGATAAGCCATGTTGGTGCACTCGAGCTGGCTTGTTCGAGTGCATCTTAACTGTTGCTCGAGCGTAATGTCCGGTTTTGCTAAATTTAAGGGCAAATTAGTCTTTCCGTCCATTTAATGAGGGACAAATGAATCTTAACGTTTTGAGCACTATAAATACCACTTGAATCATATTTTGGAGGGGCTTAAATCATTTTCATTAGTTCTTAGATTAGAGAGAGATTAGGGAAGTTACCAAGTGGGTTACATTTTGATTTATCATCTTATTTTGTCAATTACTTTTGATCTGATCGTTGGATTTTTAATCCATTTGTTGCAGTAGATTCTCCACGACATTAGCTACATTTGTACGGCATGATTTATCATTTTGAGCTCCGTATTAGAATTTAGCTTCTGAAGGTATTTGGAGTGTATTTCTAATTCATCCACAATTGGTAAGTTTTCTTGTAATTCTCTTACTTTAGTATTAGATATGATTGTAATTAGATTAATTGTAGATTTTATTTCTCAATTAGCCATGTGCTAATTTCCTTTTGCATTGGATGTATGGAGATTATGGTGTAATTTAATTGCTTGTTATTCCTATGCATGTATGAGTGAGCTTGATGTATTGATTCTCTATATTGATGATTGAATGAACTCTTAGAGTAAGAATTTGGATATTTTGAGCTCAGTTTTAGCAACATATGAGAATTGAGTTAATTCAATGATGTTCTTAATTGATAATTGTGCACATCAAGTGTTTGTGTTATAGTTTCTTTGTCAATGAGAATTGCTTAGGAGCTAAGAACTACTCAAGTAGAGTATTAAGTGTTTTAGTGAGAATTAAGCATTTGATAGAGTCTATTGGCTTGATTAGTTCCTCTTGTGATACTTATGCATGCTAGGAATTGTAAGTTGTTAAATGAATCCATAATTGAAATACTCCAATGCACACTACCAACACTTACTCAACTTGTCAAAGGTGATAGATAGATATTTTGATTTCTGGCAAATAGTAGATAGCACCAAGCCTTGTCTTTAATTTTCTAAGTTAATCACCTTTCTAAACAACCAATTCTTGCTTATCAAACATTGTATTCTTTTGATCGATATTTTAACTTGGTCAATTGTCAAATACAACAACGTCCACGTACACTTGCGCGATTACATCCGAATTTAGGGAAACAAGTTTTTGGCGCCGTTGTCGGGGAAACATTCATTTGATAAGCTTGGTTTGTATGTTTACATTTGCTTTTCTTTGTTCTTATTTATTTTGGTGAGTGTTGATCTTTGCTAATTTTTGTAGAAGTGAACTTAATTGAAGATGGACGGATACAACCAATACTCGTATCCTTCACAAGACATATATCCTCCTCAATCATATACATATCAACCTCACTCAAATCCACCATCACCATACTATCCACCATATTCATATCAATCTCTTCCACAACAATATCCATATTCTCCATATCAACCACCACCTCCACAAGAAGATCCTTATCCTCCTCAATTATATTCATATTTCGATCCCTACTCTCATCATTATCCTTATTAAGATACATGCTCCTACACTCCATCTCCTCATATGCCCTTTAATCAAGAAGAAACTTCTATGAGCTATGTGGATGAATATTATGGTCAAGAATTTATTCCACGAGAGCAATATGTGTATCAAGAAGATTCGGAAAGTTCTCACATATCACAAGATCCTTCTTGTTATTAAGAGTGTCAACGAGCATCAATGTGGAAGTTATTGAATGACATGTTCCAAGAGTTAGAGGAAATAAAGAGGTTACAATAAGAGGAGCAAGAGGAAATAGGAAGAGAAGTACAAGAGGAAGAATTGGAAGAAGAAGATGAACCGATAGAAGATGTGTGAAATCTCATTGGTAGATTTCTTGATGAGAATGACAATTTGGATGATGATAACATCACATTAATCGTGCACTATAATGCCCAAGGATCTTATAAGAATTTCATTAACCCTTGTTCTTTCACTATTTGTACTAAATCTCATCATGATGGTAGTGATAACACTTCTTTTGTGAGTTATGTTAGAGATCAAGAGGAAGATGATACAAGACAAGAAGAAGTGAAAAGTGAGGAGAGTGAAAATGAAGAGGATGAAGAAGAAGATGATGATGAGTATGAGGAGATCAAATCTCCTTATGTTCAAGAAACTTCGGATCTTAAGAAGTTTACTAATCCTCTTTATGATTACATTAATTTTGATACGAATCCTCTTTATGATGATAATGAGTATGATAATTTTCTTGTTGAAATTGATAGAAATCAAGGAGATAGAACAAGAAGAGGGGGAAAAGAAAAAAGAAAACCCAAGAGATGAAAATGAATATGTAGATTCTATTGTTAAAGAAGAGGTAGAGGAATGCCCACTAATGGACATGAGAAAAATTGAAGGAGAACATCGCGAGGAAGTGGAAGAGAGCTAAAATGAAATGAGCATTTCTAAACCCTTAAAATCTTCCATTTGTACTTTAATTGATAATGATGTGTCTTATGATTTTATATTGCCTCTTGATATAATTGATCATAAGATAGAACTAAAAATTCTCTTGGGTATTTTTGATAAAAGAAAAGAGGGGTGGATAAGAATGAGAAGAAAAGAAGAGGAAAATGGATGTGCATACAAGTTAAAATGGAAGAGAAAAGTTGAAGTTTGGTCTAGAAATCCTACAAGCTTGACTGATCATGAAGCCAAAAGATTGAAATATGATGGCAAGGATGACGAATATCCTTGGCCATTTCGATGAGCTTTAATATTTTCGTCCGGCTTGAAGACGTTAAACTTAGTGCTAGATGGGAGGCAACCCATCCTTTAAATTTTCTTGATTTATTTGGTTTGTTTTTCTTAGTTTAGATAGTTTTAATTGATTTGATTTACTTGTTGAAGGTATTGGAAGCTAAGGGATGTGCTATTGCTCTTATGCCCACTAATATGAGGTATTGTGTTCTCTTACCTTAGTTGGTGCGCTTAATTGATCATAGTTAGGGGAAGTCGCATCTTGGTATTTATGGTTGTTTCTTGGTTGAGTTGAGTTTAAATATGCATTGGTTTGGTCATTGATTCATTGCAAATCCATTACTCATCACTTTTGGCCAAACTTTTAGAATCCTTGATCCAAAAAAGTTTAGGGGGGTGTGTTCGTTCGTCATATTTTTTATTTGCAATGACATTTGATGTGAATTGTGAGCTTTATAAAGGTGTGTTGAGGAAAATTCTCTCCCACTCGGCCAAGAAGAAAGAGTAAGGAAAATTTTTGCACGCTCCCATTAAGAATCTGACTCAAGGTATGATTTTACACTCTCCTATACCTTAGACTTGTGGTGTGCTATACTTGGTTTATGATTTGAGATTCTTGTGGTGTGCTAGATTTTTATGGATGATGACTTAGATTATCTTACTATGATTTGATTTTTCCAATATTTTGTGCTTGATTTTGAAATGAGTATGTTGCCACTTAGGAAATTGAATGCATAAAGATAAGGTCTTGATTGT
This sequence comes from Prunella vulgaris, assembly GCA_026898435.1. NCBI lineage: Eukaryota > Viridiplantae > Streptophyta > Magnoliopsida > Lamiales > Lamiaceae > Prunella > Prunella vulgaris. The sequence goes on along the minus strand of JAPKLY010000109.1, from coordinate 1,002,941 downwards.
GTTAGTGGTGTGGTTAGTGCATAGTTAGATGTGATGTATATATTATTTGATTCATGGTGGTCTATTGTGTAGTTGATTCTTTGAGACTAAATACATGAATGAGATGTGCATGTTTGATGGGATATGAGTCATGATCAAATTAACCAGTGAGTATTGAGCCGATTTTCCCGTTTCCATGAATAAACGGATGATATTTCTTTGATGTGAGATCCACATGGTATATGATCACTCTAGAACTTGACTTGAGTCTTGTTTGAGGTCAAATGTGATAACTGTTTGCCTAGATCGTGTCTCACACAAGTGTACATGGTCGTAGTAGACGTGGTAAGGTAACCAAGTTAAAATATCAAACACAGGGAAATGATGCGATATCAAGCAAGTATTGAATGTCTACAAAGGCTAATAACTAGTGAAAGCAAGAGAAGATCATGGTTTCTATCTACTTTAGCAAAACAAAGAAAATTTAACTATCACCTCTTAGAGATGAGCAAGTGAGTGACATGCATTAGTGTACTCATCCTATGGTTCATGTGGTGCTTACCTCTCTTAGTCACGCAAGATCAATTGGATAATTAATTAGGCAATTCCTCATTAATGTGCCTAGGTTTCCCTAATGACACTTAAAGCTCTAATTGTGGTGACTATTAACAAAGGGCAACTCTCGTTGTCCTAGGAATTTCATCAAACACCTAGCATGCATAGCCTTAAATCAAGAACATTTAAAGGAAAAGCTCAATTCCCATGTATTTATAATTCCCTAGTGGCCTAAACATTCAATTAAGCATACCAAGCATTCATACATATCAACAATTAAGAGAATCAATTATCCAATTTCTCATAACAATCATAAGATCAATAAAATCACCATATTACTTCATAGGAATCATACACCAATGCATAAGAGAATTAGCCCATGGCTACTTGGTAATGGAAATCAACAATTAACAATCTAATCATCATGATTATGAACTAAAACAAGAGAATTAAAGGAAAACTTACCATTTGAAGAAAAATGGAAATACAATCATCAAACCTTGAAAAGCTATCTTCTAATCCGGAATGTAAAATACAAAATTGAACTGTAGAAATGTAGCTTGAATCGAGACAAGAATGCAGGAACAAACGGATCAAAAATCCGACGGACGGATCAAAAGTTATGATAGAAAGAAGATTGAAATCTAACTAAGAACCCACTAAGTAACTACCTAATTCTCTCTCTAAACTAATCTAAGAAATTGGAATAATGAAGAAGATGCTTAAAAATTTGATCCTTGAGGTATTTATAGTGCCCACAATGTTTAGTCCAAAGTGCCCTTCATTAAATGTGGGAAAAGACGAAACTGCCCCTGATTTGGTAGAAAAATAAGTTACACGCTAGTAAGGTCGACAATTTGCTCGAGCGAGCTCTTCTCGTGCGAACCAGAGGTCCAACGCGCAAACAAGGGGATTCCGGTGTCGAGCAGGGGGTTCTCGCGTCAAGCTACAAGTTACACGCGAGTAACTTGTCGACCTAGGCTGGTTCCGTGCTGGTCTATCCTCGACTTCCTGTTTTCTTCATATCTTGAGTTCTAGAGCTCCGATTGACTCAATTCTTTTTCTGTTGCGACCCTCTCTTCAAACTTTTCAGCATAGTATATCATTTGCACCGATTGGCTTGACTCCAGAAATCCGGACTTTTATCGAACTTGCTCGTTTCTTCCTTGTTTTGCTCGTTTTCACCTATAAACACAACTTTCTAGCCAACAAGGATTAAATGCACAAAGTATAGAATAATAAGGTCAAATATTAACATAAGAACATTAAAACCATATAGAAATGGATGCAAAAAGATGCAATTATGACCCTAATCAATAACTAGTTTGCAAAGCATGGTATGAGGCCATCTTTGATCTTTATTAGTCACTTTGCCAAATATGCCTACGAATGACATCAATTCCATTGTTCACCATCTTGTGCCTATGAGATTTTTCCTTTGGTTAACAATGTTTGAATCCATACTTCCTTTCTTTTTGAACTCTCTTATCCCTATGATTAGTAGAGTGAAAAGAAGGAAGGAAAGTGGTGATATGATGAAGAAATGGTTGCTAAAAGTGGAAAAATATTCAAGAAGCATGAATGTGAAAGGTGCATGTGCAAAGAAATTGTGAAAGGTTTATTCTTGTGTTGTGAGTATGATCACAAGTTGGGAAAATAGGGAAGCAATATGCTCAAGAAAGAGTGATGAATGTGATAATTGCATGAAGAAGCAAAGTGCTTTTAGCAAAGAAGAATGTTAATGATCTTATATGTTCCTTCTATGCGTTACTAATCATGTAGTCACTCTTATCCTAAACTTGCCTACCTTACCAAAGAGCCGACACTACAACCTATGAAAGTCCTCATTGATTTGTGAACAAGTTTTCAATCAAGTGGTGGAGAATTGAAGACTTTTGTCAAGCTTATGGTAGTGAATGCACCTTGTGTGATGATTGAGTGAACCTCATACACTTGAGAGTTAAGCTAAACACTTCATTGTGAGGATTGTGACTCATTGACTTGATCATGTGTGCATTAAGTTTGTGTACATAGTGGATGAGATGATATTACATTGATAGATTTGCATGAGTTAGATGATGTATATGTGGCATGTGATTGTGTATTAGTTGCTCATTGATACAATTATTCCCCTTATCTTATCGCTTCATTGCCCGAGGTCGTGCAACGATCTAGTGTGATTAGGATAATAATTACATCATATTAGTTGAATTCCAGCATGTTATTGAGTGATTTGTATGCATTATTTACCCTAATATGCTATATATTGTGTTATTCACCTTTGCGTGGAAGAAAATTGCTTTTATAGGTGAAAATGGGAAAAAACGAGGTGATTACGATGAGGAAGGTGAAATGATGTGATCTGAGCATTTAGGGAGGCTTAAATAATCATGAGGAAGACCCTAGGAAGGTTGGACAAGCAATTGGATTGAAACGAAAAAAGTCAAAATCGGATGTTGGAGGTTGAACTATGTTCGAGCGCCCAAAGACCTTTGATCGAGCGCAAGTGCTTTTTCATTGAGCGGAAGTTCTCTGATCCTGTGCTAGGGGGTGCGCTCGATGAGCCATGTTGGTGCGCTCAAGCTGGCTTGTTGCTCGAGCGCCATGTCCGGTTTTGCTAAATTTAAGGGTAAACTTGTCTTTCCATCCATTTAATGAGGGGCAAATGAGTCTTAACATTTTGAGCACTATAAATACCACTTGAATCATATTTTGGAGGGGCTTGAATCATTTTCATTAGTTCTTAGATTAGAGAGAGATTAGGGAAGTTACCAAGTGGGTTACATTTTGATTCATCATCTTATTTTATCGATTACTTTTGATCCGATGGTTGGACTTTCAATCCGTTTGTTGCAGTAGATTCTCCAAGACATTAACTACATTTGTACGGTAGGATTTATCATTTCAACATCCGGATTATAATTTAGCTTTTAAAGGTATTTGGAGTGTATTTATAATTCATCCACAATTGGTAAGTTTTCTTGTAATTCTCTTACTTTAGTATTAGATATGATTGTAATTAGCTTAATTGTACTTCTCAATTAGCCATGTGCTAATTTCCTTTTGCATTGGATTTATGGAGATTATGGTGTAGTTTAATTGCTTGTTATTCCCATGCATGTATGAGTGAGCTTGATGTATTGATTCTCTATATGGATGATTGAATGAACTCTTAGTGTAAGAATTTGGATATTTTGAACTTAGTTGAGTTAGCAACGTATGAGAATTAAGTTAATTCAATGATGTTCTTAATTGATAATTGTGCACACCAAGTGTTTGTGTTATAGTTTCTTTGTCAATGAGAATTGCTTAGGAGCTAAGAACTACTCAAGTAGAGTATTAAGTGTTTTAGTGAGAATTAAGCATTTGATAGAGTCTATTGGCTTGATTAGTTCCTCTTGTGATACTTATGCATGCTAGGAATTGCAAGTTGTTAAATGAACCCATAATTGAAATACTCCAATGCACATTTCCAACACTTATATTGTCAAAGGTGATAGATAGATATTTTAATTTCTTGCAAATAGTAGATAACACCAAGACTTGTCTATACTTTTCTTTGTTAATCACCTTTCTAAACAGTGTTGGTCCCGAAATGAGTAAATCAGTGTATGGGGGGGAGGAAGATCCTGATGTGTTCAGTTAAACTGATGGACCTCAGGGGCAGTAGGGACAGATCAGCAAGGAACCAAATAGGCTAAGTCAGAGTGTGCTCTCAGAAGCTCAGTAGTGATAACCCACCTACTGACAGCTCAAAAGCAAGTCAGTTGGATAGCTATCTCAGTAAGCTGGAGTAAGTGCGGAATGTGAGCCCTTAGGTTTCTACTCATTTTTGTTTCTGAAAACTTTGATCAGTATAGTTTATGAAAATGTGTTTAAGGCTGGTGCACAGTTTTAAGTATCAGGATGAAGGATCAGTCCTGATGGTTTGAAAACAATGCAAGTATGCTCAGTTTAATATGATGACAAGTATGATCCTGAGCAAGTAAGTAAATAAGCACAAGAGGACATTTTTAACGTTGTTCGGAGATAACCAACTCCTACGTCCACGACCTGATTAAACAGGAAGATACCCTCTACTACTGAGGATAGGTACTTGATTTTTACATGCCAAGGGACACGAGTAGCCTTTTTCCTCTCTAAGGAATCGACCTCTGGGCGTTTTACAAGTCCCAGTTCTTCTAACCAACCAACTCACAGATTGAGGGCTTTGGTATTCACGTATCCAAATATTGTGTGCTGATCCTTCTAAACAAAATAGTTCTAAGGATTGGATCAACACTCTAAGCAATATACAGATTAGATTCCTGCTACAACACTTGGGAAATTTAAAACTTCAGAGTGTTGCTTCAAATTTGCTTTGAGTGCTTGGAATCTTGAGATGCTTTCACTTGGAAATTTTTCGTAACCTTGAATGGGAGCAAGGTCATCTGTATTTATAGGGAGTTTTGAAATAGATCCGTTGGAGGAGATCCGTTTCAAACTATCCTATTTAGGGTAGGTGCAGGTTTTGGTTGTCCTTGTCTGACAATAGCCATACTAAGTATGGTAACATTCTGATCCTCCGCCTGCAGCTCTGAGAAATATTAAATGCTGTGCAGTCTCCGTACTTACGTGTGGCCTCCTCACTGGTCGTTTGTCCAATGACTAGTTTGTCGACTTTGACTTTGATAACCTCGTACATTTATAACTCTGAGTTCCTCGTTCTTTATTCAGAATAAATGTTTGTCTTTACCATGGAGATGCTGACATTCTCTTTGTCTCTCAGACTCCATTGCACGTGTAACCTTGCCTTGTAGGACTTACAAGTATCAGGTAAACTGATACTAAGCCAAAGTCAGGACTTATGAACATCAGTAAGACATTCAGTCTGATCAAGGTTACACTTGCCCTTCACTGATGGAGTCGTACCCTGAGCATGCTTAGTGTACTCAGTATTGACCTCATCAGTGGTTGTCTTCCGGATTGCTTCTACTCAGCTTCAGGACTCTTTCCAGGTTTCTCAGGTTCAGGTTCAGGTTGATCATCTTCAGGACAATCTTGACCCTCAGGGTTGGAGATGCTTCTGACTTCAGACTTTTGGGACGTCACCATTAGTCTTTAATCTTCAGCACATTCTCCCTGAACTGAATACCTGTAAATAGAAAAATCTATTCTAACCTGACTATCCTGAAACTATCATCCTGATAAACTATACTTAGGAAAATTCATCAAGGGGTTTTGGAATCTAATCAAAATACTTAAGATTGTCCCAACAATTTCCCCTTTTTTGATGATGCCAAAACCCTTAGAAAAATCCTAACCATCTAAACAATTTACTGAAACAATCAGTATTCAGTTCAAGAACCTCTAACATTTCAGGTTCTCAGTTCTATAAGATGGAATCAGGAAAGGGTTAGTACAGTTCTTGATAAAGTGCAGAAAAGTAAACCAGGAGTCAACGAGGTGTTGTCTCAGGAATATAAAATAGTTTCATTGATATGGAAGTATAAGTACATGAGTCCTGAAACTATTATAGAAATATTCCTGAACAACTAATCCTGATAAACTAGTCTTCATCCTCCCATCTTTCCAAGTACTCTCATCTTGGCAGCATGGAATAGGTCAGCATCCTCGAGTGAACATGAGCGCTTTGCAACCTTAACAATCTCCTCACGGATTTTTTCCATGTCCAGATGGTTGTTGATGCCGAGGGTAAGAGGCATGTAGATTATGTTCTCAGGAGCCCTTACCTGAACCTAAGCTCTATCAGCAAATCTGTCGATTTCAGGCCACAGATCAGGATACATCAGGGCCATCCATTCAACAAAGATTTTGTTTCGGTCCGTGCCTTCAGAAGTCTTCAACCAGTCCCCGTACACATAGTATTTCTCCACGAACTCTTTCTTGATTGGGATCCAAGATTCGTTCATTTTATGAGGGACAAAATTGTCCACATACTCAAAAGTAAAGGGACCAGTTGCCTGAGATTCTACAACCTTATTCTTCCCAACAGCAGCAGCAGGTGCAAGAGTCTTCTCAGTCTTTTCTTTCAGGGCTACGATCTGACCCTGAAGTTTCTCAATCTTCGACTCCTGACTTATAACCTTCAGTGCAGTCTGCATTTTCAGCTCCTTCTGCTTCTTCCTAGCCATAACAATGGGATCACCAGGGAAATGCTACTATTCCAGTTCTTCCATCAGCTCATTAGTAGAGACATGAGCCTTTCTCTTCTGAGCCACAGACTTAGGATTTTTCTTCTTTTTCCCTTCCCCCTTTTTGGCAGCATCATCAGGGGTCCTCTCCTCTTCATCAATTTTCTTTTTGCAAATGCTGAACCATGATCCCCTGAGATGCCTATTGATCCGCCACCACTTTCAGCTCGCTGGAAACCTGATCAGTCTTCTCCGCCCTGATCAGGCTCTCAGACAGGTGACTCTCAAACTCCTTCCGCATGGCAGCAACCTCCTGCTTTCTTGCTATGTTCTCTTCAATCATCGTATTGAGGGTCTTGTTCCATGCATCATCAGAAGCTTTCTGACCTTCTCTCAGTTTGGCTAGAAGTAAGTCGTCTGCAGACTTGGCCTCTTCCCGAGCCACTGACCTGACATGGGCCTCCTGCCCCTTCAGTACCTCGTCAATTAGCGCCTTTATCTTGTCATCAAGGCCACTCAAAGCTGAGTCTATCATTATTTGGACGGTGTCAGTAGTGAGCTCAGAGGATCGTTGTTGCTCAATGCTCAGGAATCTGTCGTGTGATACCTTCCTAGCACTAAGTAACTCAGACGTCAGTTTCCTGAGTTTCTGACACTGACGATCGAGCTTGCTGAGTATGTTGCGGGCCATTAGTGACACTCCCACTGAAATGGTCCGCACCCTTCTCCTCCTGGTTACCTTTGGCTTTGCGGATGTTGTCAGTGGGGCCTCTCCTTGACCCTCTGCAATCCCGGCCCCAGGGAGTGCGTCATCGGCCGGTGCACCTCCTCCTGAGGTCGCACCTTCAGCAATAGGGACCAAAGCCAGGTCCTAAATCAAAATCGGCTGAGGGTTATTGAGCCTGATGCTTCTGACGAAATCCTCCTTTTGCAACACTTGTGCAAAATTTCAGATTTTGAACCTATCGCACTACGTCTGCTCCTGATCTCTCAATTCATCCAAACCCTTCACCCTGATCAACGTCGCAAGCTCAGGAAGTGAAGCCTTGCGTATGATCACCAGCTTCCGCAGTCTGATCACCCCCTCTTGATAAAGTCCCGTTAGATCAGGTAAGTTATGGAAAACTAACCTGATCGCCTGATAACGAGCATCCAATTCAAATGGCGTCAGACTGGAAGTGTTTGGGACAACTTGTTGTTCAGATCCAGAATCCTCTGGATCATCAGAAACAGTCCATCTCCTGCCTTGCTGGTTGCTAATCGATTCATCCTGAAGCTCCTCATGAGCTTCCTCATCACCACCTGGATGCTCCTCAGAGCCATCCCTATTGCCTTCTTGCCCCTCCTAGGCCTCTTCATTCCCTCCTTCGGCCATATGCTCATCCTGAGCCTCCTATTCCCATGCTCCTCTACCAGCTCATGGACCACCCCCATGACGTGGGTCTCGGCCACTTCCTGATCAGTCTGAAATGGTGGCTCAAACTGCTCATTGTTTACCTCACAACCTTGAGCAACTCCTCTAGTCACTCCTTCCTCCTCGACCTGAGGCACCTTCTCGTGAGGATTCTTCTCAATAGCCTGAGCCACCTCCAGCTCAGTTGGGGGCTTGTTGTTGGGGAATTAAACGCGAATCTATTCGGGATTTACGCTAAATACAAATTTAAGTCTACAATTAATATCATGATTAAAACATAATTAAATCAAATAATTGTATACCCAACAACAGGCTTTGCATGCAAAACATATGAACAAATATAATCACATAAAGCCCTAAACATGCGGAACTAAGGGATTTAATGAATTATACCTCTTGAATAAAAGGCAGGTTCTGAGACAAAAGACGTCCTTTTGAGATGCTTTGGGAGTCCCTTTGCTTGAATGGTATTGTCAGCAATGGTGGTTGAGATCAAAGGGCGTCCTTCTTGAGACCCTTAACTTGATAAACCCAAGAGCCTTCTCAAGTATTCCCTTATCCTTCTTCGTACACTCGGTGGGAGGCCACACGAATAATCACAACAAAGGGAAGAAAATAATTTTGTTGCCCCACTCACTAGAATTTTCGAAAATTCTAAGAGAAAAATAATGTGTATTGAAGTCTTGTATCATCTCATATTTATAGTGAGAATACAAGATCTTGAATATCTTGAATATCTAATATTTCAAATCTTGATTATCATGAATATCAAATATTCTAATCTTGATAATCTTGAATACTAAAATATTCAATTCTTGACATTCTTTTCCTTCAGGATTTTTGAAAAAAACAATATACATATAATACCCATGAGATCTTGATTTTATTAGATATTCTTGTATTCAAGATACATATCTATTTTTCATAAAATCTCTCACTAATTATATATATAAATTTCGAAAATTAATATAATTGGGCCCAAAAAATATTTCTTTTATTTTAATCACCTTATTCATTGTTGGACATTTAATTGGGCTACTTGAGGGGCCTTTAGGAGAATTAAGATTGGACCTCCCAATGGGCCTTGAATTCTAACATTGAGCCCAATGTCATTCAACCCATTAACATTAATCTCACTCCACTATAGGATTAATGTTGCACTATCCATCTTAACCCATATTACAATCATATGGCTCTCGGTCATTATTTCCCGTGTTTAAGATTCTCTTATCCGTTAATTAATTAAGCCACTGAACGCTTTAATTAATTTAACATCTTATCCTTGGAGTAAGGACAGCTCTTCTTTATCATCATACCGGAAACAAATTCCACTTGCAAGATTTAGTTTGACGAACGTTTAGAGCCCACCAAGGGGACTAATAATGCAAGACTTTCCAAGCACATGTTCCTCTATATTAAATCTTTGCAACTGTCATGTTCTCAATGGCGTCACCCAAGATGCAAAGTATTGAGTCTTATTGACTCTCTACCCATAACAAAATAAAGTGCCACGCAAGGATCACACACAGTCCTATTTAAGGGACAGAGGTTTAGAAATAAACGACCACTGAGGTCTAATTCTTCATCCCATAAATCAGTCCGAAAGAATTACCTCTCTGTAGGTCCTCTTCAATGCATCATAATGCACTAGTGCAATCCCTTGGTCAAGATAAGCCATTCTGGGATCTACACCACAACCGTTTACCAATGGGGTGTTCAAATCCCATCTAGGTTGTGAATTTAGTACTTGTTACAAGAAACTGATAATGTGATCTTGCTGTGAGTTATCCGTGGATCACCACATTTATCTATAGTGTAACTTGTACTATTATATGAACGGATTGCAATAAATAAATAACATTCATATTTATCTAAAACATAGTGATAAAAGATTTATTTCAGATAAAGCTCAAAGATTCAGTTTAGTTATACAACGTAAAAGCATACTTTCTAGTATATCCCTAACAATCTCCCACTTATACTCAAAGTCTACTTTTAAGTATACTACAGCATATCTATGTGCTACACATGTCTTAATAATTTCTCCCACTTATACTCAAAGCAGATTGGCAACACACTTGACTCCCATTCCTCCCACATGTCTCTCGAATGTATATAGAGGCAGACACTTTGTGAGAGGATTAACTAGGTCGTCTTCCGATGCGATCTTTGCCATATCTTCATCTCATCTCTTAACGATTTCTCGTCTAAGATTGTATATCCTTAAATGTGTTTGTTGACCTTGTGGACTCTTGGTTCCTTTGAATTTGCAACTGCCCTAGCATTACAATGCTAGACAAATTCGGAATTTTATTCAAGTCCACTTAGAAGATCTTGAGCCAAACCGATTTCTTCACTGCTCCATAAGCAGTTACTTATTCGGCTTCCATGGTAGAATCAGTGATGCACACTTCACCTTATCATGGCTCCTTCCCCAAACGAAACACATTACCCGAGGTAGATTTATATGGAATTTATATCTGATTGGAAATCCGAGTCTGAATAACCAACGGGGATTAGACTATCTGACTGATAAACCAACATTCTATCTCGAGTTCTCTTGAGATATTTCATAATGTTTATAACAGCCGTCCAATGCTCTTTCCCGGGGTTACTTTGATATCGTGCTACCATGCCTACGGCAAAGTAGATATCTGGTCTCGTACATAGCATAGCATACATGAGGTTTCAACTGTCGAAGACATGCAATCTATTTCGATAGATGAATTCCATGTCTAAAAGGTACAAAACCTTTCTTGGAATTCTGCATGCTAAAACGTTTCAAAACAGTATCTATGTATGAAGCTTGCAATAAGCCGATCATTATTTTCTTATGATCTCGAGTAACCTTGATCCCCAAGACATGACCGGCTTTCCCTAAGTCCTTCAAATCAAACTGATTTGACAACCATACCCTCACGTCTGACAACACCGCCACATTGTTTCCAATGAGCAAAATGTCATCTACGTATAGTATCAAGAATACCACGACAGTTTCGACACACTTTTTGTACACACAACTCTCAAATTCACTTTGATCAAAACCGTGATTCCAAGCTCGCGATGCTTGCTTAAGTCCGTAGATAGACCTCTTAAGCTTGAATACAAGGTGCTCTTGGCCTTTTTCAATAAAGCCTTCGGGTTGATACATATAGATTTCTTCTTCAAGACTTCCATTAAGGAAAGCTGTCTTGACATCCATTTACATAGACCCCATCTCGGCTTTCATTGTTGTTTGCCAAGAATCTGCATCCTTGTCTTGGAGTGCTTCGTCGTATGTCCATGGGTCTAATTCATCTTCCCCGGGGACCAAGTCAGACGACTCTCCCATGAACATGAATCTCTCGGGTTGTCTCACAACCCTCCCACTACGATGAGGCTCCGGTTGTGTTGGTGTGTTGCGTGGTACATCAACTTGTACCCTTGGTATAGGATTAAGCCCTCTTATTTCATCTAAGGTAATCTCACTTTTGGGCTTTCTATTGTTCACATAATCTTCTTCCAAGAACTTAGAATGCGTACTAATTACGATTCTTTGGTCCTTGGGACTATAGAACATACCCCATTTTGTTCCTCTAGGGTATCCTACAAACAACCTCAATTCCGAACGTGGATCCAATTTCCCGGCTTCCTTGTCCAACACGTATGTCGGACACCCCCAAATCCTCATGTGTCTCAAACTAGGCTTACGCCCGGTCCACAATTCTGTGGGAGTTTTAGGAACCGATTTGGATGGCACCAAGTTTAGAATGTGAGACGCTGTTTCCAAGGCATAGCCCCAAAACGACTTGGGTAACTCCGAATAACTCATCATGCATCTGATCATTTCTAAAAGAGTTCTATTTTTTCGTTCCGCAACCCCATTTTGTTGAGGGGTACCGGGTGCGGTCAATTAGGATACAATCCCTTCACTTGACAAGTAGGTCAAAAAATCATTGCTGAGGTATTCGCCCCCACGATCCAATCGTAGGAACTTGATACTCATTCCCCTATGTTTCTCGGCCTTGGCTTTGAACTCTTTGAATTTATCAAAGGTTTCCGATTTGCGCCACATAAGGTAAACGTACCCATATCTTGAGTAATTGTCCGTAAAAGTTACGAAGTACTCAAAACCTCCTCTAGCTTGAATCGACATTGGCCCACATACGTAAGTGTGAATGATTTCCAACACTTCCCTAGCTCTATTCCCCTTGGCCCCGAAAGCCCTCTTGGTCATTTCCCCTCTAAACAAGATTCACACGTTTGAAACGACTCAACATGGAGAGACTCCAATGAGCCGTCCCCCACCAACCTTTGAATTCTCTTTAGATTAATATGACCAAGTCTTAGATGCCATAGAAGTGTTTCGTTCACGGTTGAAGAAAATTTTCTTCTCTTAGAAATGGTCTATGTGCTATAAGAAGCATTTTGTGTGTGGTGTGCACTTTTAATAGTATAAAGATTATTCACTAATGTTCCCGAACAGATGAACTCATCGTTTCGAAAAATAACAACCATATTATTGAAAGAAACTGAGTATCCATCAACGTACAATTTAGAAACCGAAATTAAATTATTCCTAAAACTGTGAACATAAAGAATATTTTTTAAAACTAAAACTCTATCTTCAAAAGATAGGTGCACGTCCCCCACTGCGACAGCCGCTATCCTCATAGCATCGCCCAACGTGATGAGTATCTCATTCGCACTAAGTTGCCGGGTTTTCCGGAACCCCTATAAAGTGAAACATACATGATCAGTGGCTCCCGTATCCACTACCCACGAATGGTAAGCATACGCCGCTAAATAAGTTTCAACAACAAGTGCATGAGAATTACCTTTCTTCCCGACCTTCTTTGGCTTGGGACAGGCCGTCCTCCAATGTCCTTTCTCACCGCAGTTGAAACACTTCCCTTTAGTAGCTTTCTTGACCCCTCCCTCATTAGTCACCTTACCCTTAGCTTGGTCCGGGCCTTTGGTCTTCTTCTTCCCACCTTTCGGTGCGGAAGAAGTCAGACCGCTTGCCACCAAGACTTGAGTTTGGTGTCCCATGAGTGTCTCCGCCGATACCAAAGCTTGCAAGAGTTGTGCCAACGTGAACTCTTGATTATTCATCATATAGTTCAACTGGAACTGCTCAAAGCTTTTCGGTAGAGAATGGAGAACGAAATCAACTTGCGTTTCTGTATCATATTCTGCTCCAAGTACCTCTAACTTGTTGAGGTAGCCCATCATCTTGAGAACGTGATCCCTTACGGGCGTTCCCTCCACCATTTTCAGCGACAACATATCTTGCATGGTGATTTTCCTAGCCTTACGATTCTGATGAGCGAACATCTCCTTAAGGTTTAGCATCATATCAGAAGCGGATTCCATGTCTTGGTGTTGGTGTTGCAACACATCTGACATTGAAGCCAAGATGGTACACCTAGCCATTTCATCAGATTTCATCAAATCCCTATGATATTCCCTTTCGGCAACATCCGCATCATCCGTAGGCGTAGGGGGCTTTGGGGTGTCAAGAACCTATTTGTGTTGTTGTGCGGTTAGGACAATAAATAAGTGACCTTTCCAATCAACATAGTTTTCACCTTCCAATTTGTTATCTTTAAGTATCGTAAATGATTAGGGTCATAATTGCATATTTGTGTATCCATTTCTATATGGTTTTGATGTTCTTATGTTCATATTTGACCCTAATATGGTATAAATTGTGCTATTAACCCTTTTTGGCTAGAAAATTGTGATAAATTGTGCTAATAGTGTATAAATTGTGTATAAATTGTGCTATAAATTGTGCTATTAACCCTATTAGGGAGTTAGTCTCTTGCGAAAGTAGAGCTTTTTTCCTAAATACTCTTGTATTAAGGTCAATGCTTATCAAGTGTTTGATGAAATTCCTAAGATAGTGAGAATTATCTCTAGTGAATTAGATGAACAATTAGGGGCTTTGATATGTATTAGGGAAACCTTTTGCATGTTAGAGTGGCTTGTCCATTGATTATACACAATCTCATTGAATGATAAAGTGATACTCCACTCACGAAACATAGGATAGTACACTAGCACATTTCCTCACTTTGCGAACA
>JAPKLY010000109.1:919139-988781 GCA_026898435.1 Prunella vulgaris | reverse complement strand
TCATAGCGAACACGTACACTTGCGTGAGGACTCATTTACACCGAACAGTAAACAGTGGATTAAAAGGAGACGACATGCTGAACTGAAATAAAATATACATTGCATCAATACATACATCTATTCGCAAAGATTATCACAAAATTTTGATTATGCTTTGTATAAAATCTAAAAAAAATACATAGCATAAATCGGCCGACATCTTAAAACTGTTCACATAAGCCACGATGAGTGTGGACGTTTATGCAAACACATTTAAGCAAGTTACAAACAAGAACAGTTACAAACTTTTAATTTAAAAAATTAATAGTCGGCTCCCACTTGACTATATAAAATCGGTAAGGACTCCAATGGGGAGTAATAAAATGCCAATTTTATACCTAAGTGTTAACCATGATTAAATACAGGATTATCACTTCGTTTTGAGCAAGCCACTAATAATAATCCACAATCATCCTTTTGGGAATTTGTTCATGAGAACTTATCTTTTGGCCTATCCGATAGGGAGAGAGGCGCTTGCCAATGCGTAGCCAATAGACTTCACAAACAAATAAATCATGGAGGTCAAATAATTCAATTTTATTATCTAGAATAAAATACCGAATTATATTTAAAACATACTTAGTAATTTTCGGAGTTGAGATTTTTCATCACGATATTCATGCAATCAAATATTTAATCAAATTAAATAAATAAAGCATGCATCAAAACAAATTAAACAAATTTGCACGTTATATCCAATTGTCATGGTTTAATTTTCTCATTTTTAACTACGAGATATCGTAATCATCGTTCGTCTTCAAGCTTTATCGTCCGTCTCGATTAAGCTCTCACTCGACCGCAACAAAATTTCACCAACTTTATCTCCGGGCCTTAAAATCTCCGTTCTTCATCTTCGATATCAGTTACAATTTATTTTACGAAAAATAAATAAACCTATCGTCTAGACTAGTCTATTACATAAAAACATCCTAGTCTACCCGTGGATTTTCTCACGGGAAAAATGATTCTAACGAATCAGATTTTAAAACTGCATCATCATACATGCATGCATAAAAAAATATTAAATACCATGACAATTGGATACCTGCAAAAAAGATCTAGCAATTCTACTATCCAATTTTCAAATTTAATATTAAACACTTAAATTACAATTTAATGTATAGAGCCCGAAACCTGCTCTGATACCAGTTATTGGGGAATTAAATGCGGATCTATTCGGGATTTACGCTAAATACAGATTTAAGTCTACAATTAATATCATGATTTAAATATAATTAAATCAAATTAAGCCACTGAACGCTTTAATTAAATCAAATTAAAACAATTAATATCCCGTGTTTAAGATTCTCTTATCCGTTAATTAATTAAGCCACTGAACGCTTTAATTAATTTAACATCTTATCCTTGGAGTAAGGACAGCTCTTCTTTATCATCATACCGGAAACAAATTCCACTTGCAAGATTTAGATTGACGAACGTTTAGAGCCCACCAAGGGGACTAATAATGCAAGACTTTCCAAGCACATGTTCCTCTGTATTAAATCTTTGCAACTGTCATGTTCTCATTGGCGTCACCCAAGATGCAAAGTATTGAGTCTTATTGACTCTCTACCCATAACAAAATAAAGTGCCACGCACAGATCACACACAGTCCTATTTAAGGGACAGAGATTTAGAAATAAACGACCACTGAGGTCTAATTCTTCATCCCATAAATCAGTCCGGAAGAATTACCTCTCTGTAGGTCCTCTTCAATGCATCATAATGCACTAGTACAATCCCTTGGTCAAATAAGCCAATCTGGGATCTACACATCAACCGTTTACCAATGGGGTGTTCAAATCCCATCTAGGTTGTGAATTTAGTACTTGTTACAAGAAACTGATAATGTGATCTTGCTGTGAGTTATCCGGGGATCACCACATTTATCTATAGTGTAACTTGTACTATTATATGAACGGATTGCAATAAATAAATAACATTAATATTTATCTAAAACAACGTGATAAAAATTTATTTCAGATAAAGCTCAAAGATTCAGTTTAGTTATACAAAGTAAAAGCATACTTTCTAGTATAATCCTAACACTTGTTGGGACAATCTTAGTGTTTTGATTAGATCCCAAAACCCCTTGATGAATTTGTCTGAGTATAGTTCGTCAAGATGATAGTTTCAGGATAGTCGGATTAGAATAGATTTTTCTATTTATAGGTATTCAGTTCAGAGGGAACGTGCTGAAGATTGAAGACTGATGGTGACATCCCAAAAGTCTGAAGTAAGAGGTATCTCCAACCCTGAAGGTCTTGATTGTCCTGAAGATGATCATCCTGAAGCTGAACCTGAGAAACCTGGAAAGAGTCGTGAAGCTGCGCTGAAGCCATCCTGAAGACATCCATTGATGAGGTCCACATTGAGTACACTAAGCATGCTCAGGGTACGATTTCATCAGTGAAGGGCAAGTGTAACCTTGATCAAGTTGAACGTCTTACTGATGTTCATAAGTCCTGACTTAGGCTTAGTATCACTTTATCTGATACTTGTAAGTCCTGACAAGGCAAGGTTACACGTGTAATGGAGACTGAGAGACAAAGAGAATGTCAGCATCTCCGTAGAAAAGACAAACATTTATTCTGAGTAAAGAACGAGGAACTCAGAGTTATAAATGTACGAGGATCAGTAAAGTCAAAGTCGATAAACTAGCCATTGAACAAACGACCAGTGAGGAGGCGACACGTAAGTACGGAGACTGCGCCGCATTTAATGTTTCTCAGAGCTATAGGCGGCGGATCAGAGGTTTACCATACTTAGTATGTGTTCTGTCGGACAAGGACAACCAAAGCCTGCACCTACCCCAAATAGGAAGGTTTGAAACGGATCTCCTCCAACGGATCTATTTCAAAACTCCCTATATATACAGATGACCTTGCTCCCATTCAAGGTTACGGGAAATTTCCAAGTTAATGCATTCTCAAAATTCCAAGCACTCAAAGAAAATTTGAAGCAACACTCTGAAGTTCTAAATTTCCCTAGTATTGTAGTAGGAATCCAATCTGTATTTTGCTTAGAGTGTTGATCCTATCCTTAGAACTGTTTTGTTAGAAGGATCAGCACAGAATAGTTGGAAATGTGAATACCAAACCCCTCAGACTGTGAGTTGGTTGGTAGGAAGGACTGGGACTTGTAAAACGCCCAGGGGTCGATTCCTTAGAGTGGAAGAAGGCTACTCATGTCTCTTGACACGTAAAAATCAAGTACTTATCCTCAGTGGTAGAGGGTAGCTTCTTGTTCAATCAGGTCGTGGACGTAGGAGTTGGTTATCTCCGGACCACTTTAAAAACGTCCCCTTGTGCTGATTTACATTCTTGCTCAGGATCATACTGTCATCATATTAAATTGAGCATACTTGCATTATTTTCAAATCATCAGGACTGAATCTTCATCCTGATCATTAAAACTGTGCGCCAGCCTTAAACACGTTTTCATAAGCAATACTGATAAAGTTTTCAGGAACTAAAATGAGTAGAAATTTAAGGGCTCACATTCCGCACTAACACTAGCTTACTGAGATAGCTATCCAACTGGCTTGCTTCCGAGCTGTCAGAAGGTGGATTATCTCTACTGAGCTTCTGAGAGCACACTCTGACTTAGCCTATTTGTTTCATTGCTAATCTGTCCCTGCTGCCCCTGAGGACCATCAGTTTAACTGAACACTTCAGGATCTTCCTGACTAAGTCTGAAAGAGCATTTTCCTGAGATTTCGGAAAAATCTGACATCATTGTATTCCCCCCATATACTGATTTACTCATTTTGGAACCAACAGGGTTCAACCACTGGCTCCACTGATGGGATTGGAACAGATGGAGTGGCAGCAGTGGACTGAGCGACGATCACCTTCCTTGTGTCAGGGTGATCCAATTCAGTGTCGGACTCGTCCCTTAGCATCATTTTCTTTGGGGAGACAGGCTTGGTGAGTGTTCTCTGAACAAACTTTACCCTCCTCGGGGCCTCCTTGGTTGGTTCATCCTGACCTTTTGAGACAACGGGCTTCGATTTCGCTTTAGACACTTTCTTGATTTCCATGTCGTTCATCCTTTTGACAGTCTCATCAGCCTTCTGAAACAGAACATGCTTGTCCTTGAAGTCTTCCATCTCAGCTTCGTCCACATGTCCTAAGGTCAGTGATTGAAGCATCACTGACAAGAGTGATCAATAGTGGGGGTTCATAGCAAAGAAAATTTGATCCCCCTTCCGCTCCACCTTCTTTGACTTCTGGACCAATTTCTGAAGAAAGTACTCTTCCCAATCCACCTCCGCATTTTCCACTACGGTAGCCATGACTCTGATCTTTGGTTGGGAAATCTGCTCCATTCCCCATACAAAGCCCATGATGCTTTGTACAACCACCTCGAACATCAGCTTGTATGCTGGCTTCAGTAACTTCTTGTTCATTTTACTGAAGATCTCCTGAGGCTCGATCAGGAACGTGACAAGGCATTCCTGCTCATTTCCAAGCTTGTACATTGATGGATCAAATAGCTCTTTCTCCGGAGTGGTATGAGGAAGTTTGAAGCACTTCCTGATCAGTTCTCTCACCACCACCTTCTGAGAGAAGTATTCTACTAAATCCTGTCCATCCTTCTTCACCGTCCTCCTGAGAGGGATCTCAGAGACCCACTCTCCATCCTCTTCTTGCGTCAGATTGATGTAGAAGGCTGCCACCAGATGTGGGCAGGTCTTGGCTGGCTTGATGGACACAAAATCAAGCAGTCCTGCGTTCTTCAAGGCTCCATGAACTTGCCTAAGTTCTTTAATGGTGGATCGATGGGAGAAGTCGACCAACCATTCGTAAGTGATCTTGCCCTCGACAGACGAAAGGACAGCGTGAAGTCGTTCAACATTTTGGGCAGACATGGTGGAGGTTGAAGATGCCATTGATGAAGAGCTTGAAGAAAATATTAGTTGCAGAGAATATGGGTAAGAAAGATATGAGTGCGTAAAAACTTTGCAAAATGATCTCCTCTTCCTTTTATACCCAAAATTTCAGTTTTAGTGTGTGGTTTGGATTTAAAACCTTTGAGATTCAACGGTGGAAATTAACCCGTAGATTTTGCATGTATCAAAAGTCGTGACTTTTCACTTTCTAAGGTAATATTTCAAAATTTTACGGAAAACTGTTCCCGCCCACACTTGGTTACCTTGCCACGTCTACTGCGACCACGTACACTTGCGTGCGACACGATTTTGGCAAACACCCCATACACCCACTTTCCTTATCAATTTGAACTTATAAGCACATGCGTTTTCTTTCTCTCTTCTCATCATACCAATCCACACCCATCTCCTACTATTAAAGATATTCAAGAGGATCCTCAATTCAATCTTAAAATCAACCAATTCAAGAGGTAAGATGAACTCACAATAAACAACATTATCAATTAAAGCACAAGTGGAAGAGTCTAAGAGTTTAGAAATGCTCATTTTATCCTTAAGCTCATCTTCCACTTCATCTTGTTGTTCTTCTTCAACGATGCTCATGTCCATGCGTGGACCTTCATCTACCTCTTCTTGTTCTTTCTTCATTCCTCCTCTTGAATCATCTCTTTCCTTCTCCTCCACTTCTTTGTGTTCCTTGACCTATTTCTCTTCCTCTTCTTGATTCCTATCAATGCAAACAAAGGAAGTATCATATTCATTATCATCATAAAGAGGATTAGTATCATACTCAATGTAATCATAAAGAGGATTAGTAAAACTCTTAGAATTGGAAATTTCTTGAACACAAGGATCTTTGATCTCCTCAAACTCATCATCACCATAGAGAGACTTCATAACAAAGTCAAAGGAATCATAAAGTCCTTGTATTCATCATTATCATCCTCTTCATAGTCATCCTCTTCACTCTCATTTTCTTCTTCATCCACTCCCTTTTCACCCTCTTCTCTTTTCTCTTCTAGTCCAACATTCTCTTCTTCTTTATCCCTATCAATTTCAAAATGAGGAATATTACCAACAATATCATAAAAATAATAGGAATATCATAATCAATGCAATCGTGAAGAGGACTAGTAGAAATAGTAAAATTGGATTTTTTTTTTAAAATAACGAGCTTTCTTCTCCTCAAAATCATCATCATCTTCATCTTCCACATTCCCTTCTTCCCCCATTCTTTCCACTACCCTTTCTTCCTCTTTACCTAATGGAATATCCAATCAATCATCTAAATTACCCCCATCTTTCTCCTCCACATTTTCTTCACAAACCTCATAAACTTGTTGGCGCAATTGTCCCAATTGAAACTCTAAGTTCTTAATTTGATGAGCATAGGAATTGCAAGCTTCCTCCAATTTTTGGTTTGTCTCCTCAAAGTTCCTTGCATCTTTCCCTCTCATCTCTTCCAATTGCTTGACAACATAGGCTAAGGTATCATTATCATGGCTTTGAGGAGCTTCTCCTTGAGTAAAGGGTATAAGTAGGGGTAGATTCTCCACATTGCAAACTTCATTCGATCTTTGATTTGCCTCTTCAAGTTTCCTATCATCTTCACTTCCCATCTCTTCCATTTTCTTGAGAAATTGAGCTAGAGCCTCATCTAAATCACTTGAAGAGGTGTTTTCTTTATGGGAAGGCATAGGAGGATATGGAGTGTAGGAGTATGGATCTTAATTAGAGGTGTAGGAACATGCATCTTGATAAGAGTAAGAATCTTGATATGAATATGGAATTGAAGGATAACGATCTTCTGGTGGAGGTGATGGTTGATACGGGTAAGGTTGATATGTGTATGAATTAGGAAGATATATGTATTGTGCAGAATATGAGTAATGGTTGTATTCGCTCAGCTTCAAGTAAGTTCACTCCTATAAAAACAAGCAAGTATCAACACTCACCAAGAATAATCAAAGACAAACAAAGAAACAAAGAAAAACAAAGTAAACATCAATATAAGCCTAACAAAGAGATCGTTTCCCCGACAACAGTGCCAAAAACTTGTTCGCCCAAATCGTGTCTCACGCAAGTATACGTGGTCGTCGTATACATGGCAAGTTAACCAAGTAATAAAAATATCGAATACAGGAAAACGATGCGATATCAAGCAAGTATTGAGTGTTCACAAATGTTAATAGCTAGTTAAGCAAGAAAAGACTTGAATTCTATCTACTTCAACAAAGCAAAATAAAAGCTGACTATCACCTCTAGGAAGTGAGCAAGTGTGGTATAAGTGTGCATGGAAATACTCCTATTATGGTTCACCTAGTGTCCTATCCATCCTAGCATTAATAAGGTCTCTTGGTGTCTTAATCAAGCTATGACTCTAACTAGTGTCTAGATCTCTCTAACAACACAAGCAAAAGGACTCTATTAGGTGTCTAGATCTCTCTAACAACACCCAATACTCTAATTAAGAGGTCTAGGCTTAAATGCAATTCTCATTGGTCATAAAAGTTATTAATCAAATACTTGGCATGCACAACATTCAGTAAAGAACATCTATGTACAAGCTCAATTCTCGTTTGTTGCTAATCCACTTAGGCTCTAAACATCCAATTGGCATACCAAACATTCATACAAATCATTAATTAAGAGAATTAATCCATCAAGATCACTTAATCATCCATAGGATTAACAAGAAACCAAATTACACCATAGTATTCATACAACCATGCAACAAGAGATTAGCCCATGGCTAATTGGAAATGGAAATTAACAATTTAAAATCTAATCATCATTATTAATGTTTAGTACCTATTTAGATTTTGATGTGTGCAAACATGTACTTTTAATTGGATTAAAACTAATATCTTGACTTGAGAAAATTGGCTTAGAGAACTATAGTTGTCAAAGGAAAGTCTACAGCTATATAATTGATCACCCTACAGCTATGACATGACTTTACAGCTGTAATGTTTCTCTACAGTCAGTTTCTATTTTTCAGGACCCTACAGCTGCAAAGTTCAAGACCCTATAGCTGACATATCCATTGAAGACTGAAGTATAAATTTAAGTTAGAATGAAAATTTTCAAGACCCTTAAGCTCAAATTAGTGTAGCAATTTTGCACTCACTATAGAGTACTTAAGAGGAGTTTCTCACAGTTTTTGGAGGTTATTAAAGACTAATTCAAGTCAACCAGAATTCTGTGAATGAAGACAAATAGTACACCCAGTACTATTCTGTGTGAAGGATGGGGACCACTTCACACATGCCTATAGAGAGAGAGAGGAGCCTTATCCAGAATTCAAATTTGAATCTCTCAATAGATAAGTCACACCCCTCCATCTATAAATAAAAGAAGTTCTCAGAGGAAGCAATAACAACAACCTGAATATTTAAGCATTCAACCTAAGAAAGTATACAGTAAACAAATCAGAGAAATAGCTTTTTTTTCTTATTCCCTGTGATTCATAGGATAGTTGGTTAGGGTTTTCTTAGAAAGAATCACTCTTATTGTTGTTGTTCTCTCACTTGTTTAAATTTTGTACTTAGTGTAGATATCTCTTTGTAAGGTTTGTTAACTCTTAGTGAGTTGTTCTAAGTGAATAGGATAGTAGTTAATCTCTTGTTAGAATAGAAATCTGAGTGAATCTAGTTCTAAGGGGGAACTACTTGTATTGATCTTTGTAATCGTTTCTTAGTGAGTTTGGCACCTGAGTGGTGTAACAGTGGATGTAGGTTGTCTTATTCATAGACACTGAACCATTATAAATCCTGCTGTTTTATTTATTTTGTTTATTTATTTCTTGTATTGCATATTTATCTTACTGCTACATACATCATTGTATTTAAATTTGTGCATAAAAACTTTGTGTTTTTCACAAAGGAACTGGACCCTACAACTGTAGACTTCCTTAAGTCACTCAGCTGTTAAGTCTGTTCAAATTGTTTTTCATTAAAACTTACACATATTTTCGTTGCACATTAGAGTATTCTCAATACACTTTTTAGTGTGAGAATTCCTCTGATATTTTGTCTACAAGTTGATTATTGTGTTTGCAAGTTTTATAACTATGCAACTGCAGACTTCTTTAGTCCACAGCTGTAACCTTTGTGGTCCATAAAACCTCTTCTAAACTGACTATTTTTAAACTCATAAAAGGGCTACTGTAAGGTTCTAGATTACCCCTTTTCGAAAAGTCTTAAATTTTGTTTTTGACTCTCAAGGTCTATTCACCCCCTCCCCTTTAGACCTTGACCACTAAAGGGACCAACAAGTGGTATCAGAGCAGTTGGCTTGCCACTGCTTTGATCAGTACCTAGCTAGATCCTTTTGTTTTTTAAAAACACACCTACATACTTGCATGGCTCCAAAGATGGTGAAATCCAAGGTTCCTATGTTCTCAACTGAAGACTATTATGAATGGAAGATCATAATGCAAGCTCACTTATCTGCAATCAATGATGAAATGTGGTCAATCATTGAAGATGGTCCTATAGTTGTTGAGAAGGTCAACACTGCAGCTGATCAGTCTGCTGGACTAGCTCAGATCATCCCTAAACCCAGAAGGGAATGGACAGAGGATGACAGGAGAAGGTTCAACCTTGACAATGTTGCCAAAAACACTATTTATCACTCACTGGATAAAATTGTATTTAGCAAGATAAAAAACTGCAAAACTGCAAAAGATATATGGGAAAAGTTAGAAATGATTTGTGCAGGAACTGAACAAATCAAGAAAAACAAACTCATGATTGCAGTTCAAAAGTTTGAGATCTTCAAGATGAAATCTGGAGAAACTCTTGAAAAGTTTGAATCAAGATTCATTGAGATTCTCAATGAGCTAGACTCACTTGATAAAGAGTACTCACAATGAGAAATGAACATGAAAGTTCTTAGAGGCTTACCTTCTGAATGGGATATGAAAGTGATTTCCATGAGAGAATCAAAGGATTTATCTAAGATATCCACCTTTGAACTCTTTTAGACTTGAAGGCTTATGAATTTGACATAAGTAGAAGAAAAGAACCTGATAGTGCAAAGGTCACAGCTCTAGTAGCTGACAATCTTACAGCTGCAAATTCTGATGAAGAAGACTTGGCTCTTTTCATAAAGTAGCTCAAGAAGTTTGGCAAATGGACTAAAAAGAAGCAGTACACACCAAAGGAAGATGGTAAGGTGAAGTCTACAACACCTTACTCAAATTATCTGTGTTACAACTATAGAATACTTGGACACTACATCAAAGATTGTCTGTACCCCAACGCAGAGAAGTATACAGATGAGGAAAAGAAGGCTAGAAAGGACAAGAAGAAAAAGTTTGACAAGGAGAGAATTAGAGCACTACTTTCAGAGTTTGATAAAAACCAGGAAGAATGTCCCTCTTCTTCTCAAAAGTAAACTGCAGAAGATTCTGATTCAACTGATTCAGATGAAGAAGCTCTTATCAGTCTTATGGCTAAAGATGAAGAGGTATGCTCATCATCCAATTATATAACAGATGAAGAGGTATGCACAATTAGCTAAGGCTGTTGTCTATGAGTCATTCAAAGGCTCCAGCAGGACGTACCCTTATAATCAGATCACAAGACCTGGTGTTCTAAGACATCCTCCTAAGAGAAACCCTCTGAAGGATATTGTCTTTGTTGATAAATATGGGAGATGGATAAGGTCTCCTAAGTCTCATAAGGATGACCTATTCCTATGGATCCCTAAAGAACTGCCTCCTGACCCTCCAGGACCCAGTAGGGTACCTATTGCCTGATTTTATTTTCAGGTACACACCAGCTCAGGAGATCAAATAAAAAGCTGATATCAGATGAGTTGAGTGTGATGAACAGATCCAAACGCAAACATCTACCCAACTAAGGGGGAGGGCCTACACTTAGGTGGAAAATCAGCTGAGATTTGTGTAAGGGGGAACATCAGCTGATTGGAGGAAGATCAATCTTCCTTGGGTTTAAATATCATCAAAAAGGGGGAAATTGTTGGGAAATCACTTATGTTTTGATGCCATTAAAACCAGTTGATCTTGGGAGGTCAGCTGATCAGCTGAGGTCAGATCAGCTAAGGATGGTCAGCTTAGGTGAAGGTCAGCTGAGGTGCTAGATATCAGCTGATGTCAGGTCAGCTGATGTCAGATCAGCTGAGGTCCAGGTCAGCTGATGTCAGACCAGCTGAGGTGCCGAAATCAGACGAGGACAAAATCAGCAGAGGAGCACCCAGATCAGCTGAGACACGTTCAGGACAGCTATGACTCAACATACCAGCTGAGCCCTGAACATATCAGACGAGGACCACCAACAGCAGCTGAGGTCGTCTGAAGCTGTTGCATAGAAGATCTATTTACAGAAAGTCAATCATGCCAAGGGGACAAGATCACAGCAACATGATTTCCAGAATCATAGGCAATCAATCAAGTTAAATTAGATTGAAGATCAAAGCCAAGATGGAAAGATATCAATCTAGAGATCAAGAATCAATCAAGCCAAGATGGAAAGATATCAACTTGGAGATCAAGAATCAATCAATCACTTTGATTGATTGATTACATATTTATAGGGATTTCAAATTCTAGTCAACTCTAACGGCTAGTATTTGACACCTATAAATATGAGTACCATAGAGAAGATTTATATAAGTTTTACACAAGATCAACTAGTAGAATCGCTACACAATTCTCTTTGTACTCACACAACCCTACATATTTATTTATCATTTGTAAAGACTTTGTAGAAGTCTAGAAGTTAGATGCAAGTGTGCACTAACAAGAGTTGTAAGAGAGTTTTCTCTTGAAAGTTGTAAGGAAGGAAGTTAGTAAGTGAGTAGATAGCCCCTCAAGTCCAATTTGGTTTGAGGAGAGTGGATGTAGGACAGTTGGTCCGAACCACTATAAATCTCGTGTCTTTTACTTGCTTTATTTTAATTGCTCCTACTTGCTGCACTAAATAAAAGGTTTTCATTAAAAGGATTTAATTTAAAATGTTTCCGCACACAAAATCACTGCGCACTCAGCTGATTGTAAAGTCAGCTGTTTTCAAAACAAGAAGACTCAAAGTCTTCTTTAGGGACCAACATGAATGCTACTGAGGTGACCAACATGCTTCAAGGCATGACTCTAAAAACAACAGCAAAGTCTGTGACAACCATACAGTCAGAAGAAGAAGTGTTCAACAAGCTCCATATTGAAATAATACTCAACTTTGATAGATTTTGGAATGGAAATGTGTCCAATTTGTCTCCCTCCATGACCAATCATAAAGGAGGATCAAGCAAGAACTGTAGAAACTCTACAGCTTCAAAAAGGCTTAGATTGCAAAGAGTATCACTGAAGGAGATCTAAAGCATTGGATTCCTAAATAACTCACTTTATTTTGTAGGGACAAATTACAACCACAAAGAGAGAGATTTGGTACATAGAGAGTGGTTGTGCAAGACACATGACTAGAGATAGAAGTTTGTTACAAGATGTGAAAGAACATAAAGGTCCTAAAGTTGTGTTTGGTGATAATGCCAGCGGAACAGCTAAAGGATCAAGAAGTTTACTTAAACGAAATGTTCAGATCAATGATGTTTATCTAGTAGAAGGTCTAAAGCATAATTTGCTAAGTGTAAGTCAATTTTGTGACAAAGGCTACACTGTAGACTTTACACGTGACACTTGCATAGTCAAAGATATTGAATCACAAACCACAAAACTGACAGGAACTAGAAAAGGGAATGTTTACATTGTAGAGTGGGACTCTACAGCTGAAACTACCTGTTTTCTTGCTAATAGTTCCAATGAGGTTAGTTGGTTATGGCACAAAAGGATGAATCACATAAACTTTAAAACCATGAATGAACTTGTGAATAACAGACTTGTAAGAGGTCTACCAAATACAAAGTTCAGGAAGGAACATCTATGTGATGCTTGTGTTAAAGAGAAACAAATCAAGAAGACTTTCAAGAGTCAGACACACTCAAGCACATCAAGAGTACTTGAATTACTTCACATGGATCTTTTTGGGCCAATTGAACCATTAAGCTTTTGTGGAAACATATCTGAGGCAATGTTTGATCCTGTAAAAACCAGAAGACAAATCCATGAGGCAATGTTTGCTACATTCCTCTCATCTTCAGAACCTACAAATATTCATGAAGCACTGCAGGATGTAAATTGGTTCATTGCAATGCAAGAAAAATTGAATGGTTTTGAGAGAAATCAAGAATGGGAACTTGTACCCAGACCTAATAATCACAAAGTGATTGGTACTAGATGGTGTATTCAAGAATAAATTTGTTGAAGATGGGATTGTAACCAGAAATAAAGCAAGGCTAGTTGATTAAGACTTTTGTCAATCTGAAGGCATAGATTTTCATGTATCTTTTGCTCCAGTTGCAAGATTAGAAGCTATAAGAATATTTCTAGCCTATGCTGCACATATGAACTTTACAGTCTATCAAATGGATGTAAAGAGTGAATTTCTAAATGGTTTACTATCAGAGGAAGTGTATGTTGAACAACCACCAGGATTTGAGAAATCTACAGCTAAAGATATGATTTATAAGCTTAGAAAAACCCTTTATGGACTCAAACAAGCTCCAAGAGCATGGTATGACACCCTATGTGATCACTTGATCAAAAATGGATTAAAAAAGGGTGTAGTTGACAAGACCTTATTCAGATTACAACTTGGAAATGGCATACTCCTTGTTCAAATCTATGTTGATGATATAATCTTTGGGTCAACCAATGAAGATTTATGCAGAAAGTTCTCTAAGCTCATGATAGAGAAATTTGAAATGAGCATGATGGGAAATCTGAATTTCTTTTTGGGATTACAAGTTAAGCAAATGAAGGATGTAATTTTCATCAATCAAGCCAAGTACACTCAAGAGCTGATCAAAAGATTTGGAATGGATAGCTCTAGGCCTACCAATATACCTATGACACCTTCTGTGAGTTTAGACAAAGATGAGAATCTCAAAAGTGTTGATGTAACCAAATATAAGAGGCTAATTGGATCATTGCTATACCTTACAGCGTGTAGACTTGATATTATGTTTGCAGTAGGTGTATGTGCAAGATTTCATGTCAATCCTAAGGAATCTCACTTGAATGCTGCAAAGAAATATCATCAAATATGTCAAATCCACACAAAATCTAGGATTATGGTATCCTAAAGAAGGAGGAATTGAACTCATTGGCTACACTGACTCAGATTTTGCAGGCTGCAAGATTGATAGAAAGAGTACTAGTGGAATATATCAATTCCTAGGTGAAAGGTTGGTAGCATGGCACAGTAAAAAGCAAAATTCTATTGCTCTTTCTATAGCTGAAGCAGAGTACATTGCTGCTGGAAGCTATTGTGCACAAATCTTATGGATGCAATATCAATTCGAAGACTATGAGATTGATGCAAGAGAAACCACTATATTATGTGACAATACAAGTGCTATTGCCATTACACAGAATCCAGTGTTACACTCTTGTTGGTCCCGAGACGAGTATAATCAGTGTATGGGGGAATACACTGATATCAAATTTTTCCGAAACTCAGAAAAATACTCTAACACACTCAGTCCGGAAGATCCTGATGTTACTCAACAAAACTGATAGTCCGCAGGGGCAGCAGGGACAAGTCAGTAAGGAGTCAGAAAGGCTGAGTATGAGATTTGTGCTCAGAAGCTCAGTAGAGATAACAAACCTACGGACCGCTCGGAAGCGCGCAAGTCAGTTGGACTACTATCTCAGTAAGCTAGAGTACGTGAGGAATGTGAGCCCTTAGTTTCTACTCGTTTGAGTTTCTGAAAACATTTTCTCTGACTTAGCTTAGTAAATGGTGGTTAAGGCTGGTGCACAATTTTAAAGGTCAGGATGATTGTTTCAGCCTGATAATCAAAACAATGTAGAATGCTAAGATTAATATGATGACAATTATGATCCTGAGTAGTAAGTAAATCAGCACACAAGGGTCTTTTTAACGTGGTTCGGAGATAACCAACTCCTACGTCCATGACCTGATTTAACAGGAAGCTAACCTCAAACCCTGAGGATAGGTACTTGGGTTTTACGTGCCAAGGGACACGAATAGCCAACTTCCTCTCTTAGGAACTGACCCCTGGGCGTTTTACAAGTCCCAGTCCTTCTAACCAACCAATCTCACACCCTGCGTGGTTTGGTATTCTTGGTTCCAACTAAGGATAACCCTAGCAATACAAAGCAATGCTAAAGATTAGAGCTATCAAAACTAAGCAAATACAGAGTGAATCCTACTACAACACTAGAGAAATTTAATTGCAGAGTGTTGTTCAAAGTATGCTTTGAGTGCTTAGATTCTTGTGAGCTTTCTCTTGGAAATTTCCCGTTAGCCTTGAATGGGTGCAAGGCTCTCTGTATTTATAGGAGAGATTTGAAATAGATCCGTTGGAGGAGATCAACCCAAATCTTCCTATTTTAGGGTGGTTGCAAGCTAGATGTACTAGTTGACCTTTTTCCCATGCTTAAACTGGAAAATTCTGTCCCGTCGCCTGCAACTCTGAGATGCATTAAATGCCGCATTAATTGTTGCACAGACTCTGTACATGCGTGTCGAAATATGATTGGCTCTCCGTACAAACGGCTAGTTGATCATCTGACACTTGTCCTTTCCTCGTACATTCAATAGTCTGAGTTTTTTGTCCTTTACTCAGGCTGAATGTTTGTCTTTAATAGAGTCTACTGACATTCTCTTTGTCTCTCAGGTGTTAACATAAATGTCAATTGTCCCATGGCATAAATAACCTTTTTGCTTTGGATTTACATGAGTCAAATAAGCTGACTCAAGGCCTAAGTCAGATCTTACGAGCATGAAGCTCAGCCTGATAGGTTATTCAGTCCAATATATGTAACCTTTTTACTTTAGACTTACATGAGTCAGATAAACTGACTCAATGCCTAAGTCAGGTCTTACGATCATTCATCTTAGCCTGATAGGTTACACTACTCTTCACTAACTAAGTTCTATCCTGAGCATGGTTAGTGTACTCAGTAGAAACATCAGTCAATGGTATTCCGGATTGTCTTCAGGATGGATCTCCAAGCTTTGGTCTTCAACTTCAGTTCTGGCAATCTTCATCAAGACTGACTCTGACCATCTTCCAGGGTGAGTTGCACTTCAGACTTTAGTTAATTGAGTCGACTCCAATATTCTTCAGTCTTCAACACGTTCCCCCTGAACTGAATCCCTAACCTGACTATCCTGATCTAGACAATCCTGACTAACTGTACTTAGGCAAATCATTAGGGGTTTTGGGATCTAATCAAGACACTCAGATTATCCCAACAACTCTAGTTCAAAACACATAGATGTAAGGCGTCATTTCATAAGAGATCATGTTGAAAGAAAGGATGTGAAGTTGACAAAGATTCGTACTGATTTGAATCTTGCTGATATTTTCACTAAACCTTTATGTGAATCAAGATTTTCTATCTTGAGAGGTAATTTGGGAATTCTGGAATTGTAAAAACACTCTATGAAAATCACTAAATTGCAAAGATAAACTTAGAAAATTGAAAAACCATTGAAAAGGAAATATGCAGCTGCAAAGTCATTCAACTGCAGAGTTGTTACAACTGTAGACTTGGCATTGAACTGCATATTCCTTTCAATTGTAGACTTTCATATTCTAAGCATGTCAACTGCAAACTTAGGAAACTTACAGTACTTTGTACAATTCTGGAAAATTAAATGAAACACTATGAATTCAGAAATGCCAGTACTTTAGATACAGACATTTTGGATTATTCAGCACTTTAATTAATAGAATGTTTGAATATTTGTGTCATTTTAAATTGATTTTAATAGTCATATGAATTATATTTTGAACAGACTTAATTCCGTAAGTTTTGTTTCGAAATTTAAACACTCATACATTTTAAAAGATAGTTTGACCCTCCCCTGTCTTGAGCACGTGTAAGGAAAGGTATTTAAAGGATTCTTGATTCTTTTGACCTTACTTTACATTTCTGAAGCCCCCTAAACACTCCCCATCCATCACTCTTCAAACCCCAATCTATGGCAATGAATGTTATCTTTGGTGCTTTGTTCGACTTTGAAGAACTGCAAAGAAAGCACCCCACAGAAGCAATGGAAGAAGTTATCAGGCATATCATCAATCAGGGAATACAATATTATCTCACTCATACTCCTAGTGCATATGTTGACAAGATTGTTCTAGAGTTCTACAAGAATACTGAAGCAGATGTTGAGAGAAAAAGATTGTCAGTTAAGCTTCAAGGAAGGACGGTTAATATCAGTTCTAAAGATATTTGCAAGGCTTTACACTTAAGAACTAGAGGAGATTCTTATGACAACCTTAGTTTTTTGGATGAAGATCAGAAATATTGGAAGAAGTTCACTGCAGAGAAGTCATTTCCAGAGAATTGGAAGAGGACGTTCAAGAAGAATGATCCTGTAGTTGAGTACATTTATTTATATGAAGTTATAGATAAATGTTTACTTTGTAGAACTGGTGCACATGATACAGGAACTAGACTTATGTGGGATCTCATGATCGCCATAGATAAGGAGGTTCTTGTTGACATAGGAGAGTTACTTTTGAGAAACATAAGCAATGATATTGTAAAAGAAGGCAGAAACAAAGGTTTTGGTTTGTTTCTAAACTACATTTTGAAGGAAGTAGGTTTTACTTTGTTCAATGGGCACATTGGACAGCCCATCCTTGTACATAGGATTGTTGGAAAAGCTAACTTCAAGAGAGGAGCTGTGGATGCTCCTATGGCCCCTTCACCAAAGAAAAGAAAGAAAAATAAGGATGTAAAGAAGAAGAAGTCTATAGTTGTTTCAAGCCCTCTGAAACACTATGAAAAAAAGAGGAAAAATGTTAGGAGAAAATTGCTCTTAAGAGATGAAAAGACTGATTTTGAGGATGAAGTAGACAGAGAGAAAAGAGCAAAAAGGTTTCATTCAAAAGAGGCTGATGTTACTGAAGTTGTGGACAAGTCTACAGCTGTAGACTTGACAAGTGGACAGCCAGAAGAAATAGAAGAAGTAGAAGCTCACATTCAGACTGAACAACAACTAGTTGTTCCAGTAGATAGATTTGAAGGCTTTGAAGAAGAAAGACAAAAATTTGAGGAATGGAAGCTTGTAAAAGAAGAATTGGAGAAATTAAAGGAAGAAGAAAGAGTGTTGTTCCAGTGGGTTGTAGACTGAACAAACTGCTCAGATGTCAATGAACTACTAAGACCTGATTTTCTTGAAGAGGTCATTGTTGGGAAAGTCAGAAAAGATAAAGTAAAAGGCAAGGAAGTGGTGGCTGAGACTGAGAAACAAAAGATTACTAAGTCTGCAGCTGCAGCCTTAAGAGTTGTAATGGGATCTGAAGTTAATCCAGAAGCTTATTTTCCTGGAGCTGACTATCAAGTTGCTAGTTCTAAAAGTGATGAGGAAATCCCTATTAGGATTGGAGAAGGAAGCACACAAGTAGAAGCTGGAGGCTTATCTACTCTGGCTGAAGGTGTAGCCTTGTTAGAATCTGCAGGAGATAGTGCTGCAGAATTGATTCCAATTGAAGAAGAAGTCATTCCTGATGTTCAAGAGGCTAAACAAGATAAAGAGGCAAAAAGAGAAGGTGAAAAGGATGGTTCTCCATGAAAAGAACCAAAGGATAAGTCAGACAGAAATGATGATGAGGATAAAGGTGATGATGATGCACCAATGGGTGGTGCACAAACTCAAGTGCAAGTTGGAGATGTTCAAGTTATTGGAGAAGTTGAGGAGACTGAACAAGTAAATCAAGAGATGGTTGATGACACAGCAAAGGAAATTGATGAAGATAGGAATGTATCGAACACAGGGAAATGATGCAATATTAAGCAAATAATTGTCGTTTACAAAAGTAATAGTTAGGAAAAAAAGAAAATGTTATTGGATTCTATCTACTTTTCAACAAAGAATAATAAATTCTAACTATCACCCTTTTACAAGTGAGCAAGTGTGTGGGAGGTGTGCATTGTACAAAGTCATGTCGAGATAACTTAGGAAATGGAATAGTAATCCTACTATGGTTGATCTAGTAACCTATCAATCCTAGCATGCAAGATCTCTTGATGTCTTAATCAAGCCTAAGGGCTCTACCAAGTGCCTAGATCTCTCTACAACACCCAATACTCCATTTGAGAGGTCTTAGCTTCTAAGCAATTCTCATTGACATAAAAACATTAATACAAACACTTGCTGGGCACAAACTTCAATTAAGAACATCCATGAATTAACTTAATTCTCATGTGTTGCTAACTCACATAGGCTCAAAATATCCAATTTATTACACCAGCATTCAAACAAATCATCAAATTAGAGAATTAATCCATCAAGATTACTTAATCATGCATAGGATTAATAGAACACTAAACTACAACATAGTATTCATACACCAATGCAACAAGAGATTAGCCCATGGCTAATTGGCAAAACAAAACAACAATTAAGAAGCTAACTATCATCATTATCACTAAAACAGGAGAATTAAATGAAAACTTAACAATTGTAGATGAATTAGGAATACAATCAACAAACCTTCCAATGCTATCTTCTAATTCGAAACTCCAAATGCAAAATTGAACCGTAGAAATGTGGCTAATAACGAGACTAATCTAATGCAATAAACGAATCAAAAATCTAATGATTGGATTACAAGAATTTGTAGAGAGAAGTATGAAGATTAACTAAGAACTCACTAAGTAATTACATAATCTCTCTCTAAAACTATCTAATGAACTAAGACTAATTCTAGATGCTTCAGAATCTGATTCTTGAGGTATTTATAGTACCCACAATGCTTAGACCAAATTGCCCCTCATTAAACGCGTGAAAAGACGAAGTTGCCCTAAATTTCATGAAATTCCGAAGGCGTGCTCGGACATCAGTTGAGGAGCGCTCGGACACGCCGATCGAGTGGTGATGATTACGGCCTCTAGAGAATTTTTGCTCGGTCATCCGTTCTGGGGCGCTCGAGCATAGAAGGGTCAATGCTCGGTCAACGCAATTCTTGGACGTTCATTTTCAACTTTTTCATTTTTGATCCCATGGCTCGTCCAAACTTCCTTGGGTCTTCATTTGTGTCATTTAATCTTCCCCATATGATCAGATCACATCATCTCATCCCCTATAGTCGTAAATTCCTCATTTTTGCTCGATCTCACCTATAAAACAAACTTTCCTTATCAAAAAGGGTTAACAACACAATGTATAGCATATTAGGGTCAATAATGAATATAAACCAATCAATATCATGCTAAAATAGATGTAAAATGATGCAATTATGACCCTAATCAGAGAGCCATTTGGCATCAGAAAAGAGGGCAAGAGAGTGGTCCCCCCAGAGTGGTCCCTAATGGTAGTTAGGATTACAATGGCTAGAGGATTATTTTGCTTCGCAAGGAAAGAATGAAATATATATATGAGAGTATTATTCATTCCTCATATATACTTTTTACACACATACATACAAAATACACCTTTTTTAGTAGTTTCATAGAAAGATGACTGATTTAAGCGTCAGAGGATCAACGCCGGAGTCCTCTCCGACTTGATTTGGTGCAGGCTTTGACAAAGATCGGTTCAGAGCTGGCTGGTTGCGCTCTGGAAAGGAAGAGAAGAAAGAGTTGGAATTATATTGACTAAGCACAGGTATCCTTTACTACACTACAATTTGTTTATAATATTATCAATGGGAGTATCTTCTTTACTCACATCACAAAGGTATTTTGCAACTCATACGATGGTTCGTTCTAAACTTTTATTCATCATACTACACATCCAAATCATTCATATATTTTTTCCAGAAAATGCAAAATCATATTTTCCATTTGCAGAAAATGACAACATCATTAATCTAAACAAATAATTTTTTATTTTTTGAATTGATTTCAAGGGGCAAACTCACGCTAAAGCACAAATGTTCCCACAGATGGCGCCACTTGATGTGAAAAAAATATCATGTTCATCAACGATAACATTTTAAGAAAGGATATAGTAAATTCTACCTGCTTTTAGTAATGAATAAGTTCTTCTTTGCGTAGGTATGATCAACTTAACTTCTCTAGGGCAGCTCCCTAACTCAAGTTATCCGCTATGATGATAATACCGTGAAAGCCTGCAAGAAATCAAGCCGGAGAGGATTTCGGCATTAATCCTCCGACGCCCAAGTCAGTCTCCATCGTCATGTATAAAGTTGCAGAAGAAGTATATGGTGAAAAATGTATATATCTAATAGTGAAGAAAAACAACTTTTATATCTTCCCTCTATCTTAAGGGCATGATTGTCATCTCAGAGTGGTAACACTAACTGCCATAAGGGACCACTAGAGGGGACCATTCTCAGGTCAACGTCTCTTGTGCCAAGTGGCACTATTAGTGGTTCAATGGTACAAGAATTATTCTCCTTGGTATCCTTTCCACGTTAGTGGTCAATGTGCACAAGATACTGTGATCCTTATTCCAGTATTATTGATATATCTATACTTGCTATTCAAGTCATAGCATCTCCAATCAGATTTATAATTATCCGAGACATCTCTCCCAGTGCTGACTTCTGGTGTTTCCAACTCTCATAAGGATGAGAGTTTAGTTCTTCATTACAATTATTCATACGAACCATAAGCCCTCTAACTAGTAATCTTGACAATTCTGTTAAAATTCGAACTCTGGCTCTGTCCAGAGTCAGTTATGGTATCCTGGAAAATTCAACGTTTTGTTATGGACAAATAGATATATATATTTATCCCGCATCACAATCAATGTAAAAAAAGAGAAGCACATTAATATTTAAATGGCTCGTGACACACACCAACTCTTATAGTAACCCCTATAAATTAATAAGGGGTTTAACATATACTGATAAGGCGGTATGTGTTTAATTTTTATGTGAGTGTATTGTTGCTCTAAATTATGTGTGAATATTGTATTTAATTTGAAAATTATTAATGTTTTGAGATGTCAATTACTACCTCCGTCTACAAATAATGTGTTTATGGACTCACTTGTTTGCATGTTATTTAATGCAATATATCGGAGCAAATTAGGTGGTAATGTGAGATCCATTTATAAATAGAGTGATGGTTCATGAATAGTATATCATATGTACTTTTTATAAATATTCTCTTTCTTCAAAATGAACATCACAATACCCCGTTGATAAGAGTAAAGAAAATACTCTCATTAATAATATTGTAAACAGATTGTAATGTGGTGAAGAATACATGCGCTTAGTCAAAATGATTTCAACTCGTTATTTTTGTCTTCTCAAGAGCACGATCAGCCAACTCTGAATAGGCTCTTGCCAGAATCTGCACCAAATAAAGATGGAGAGGACTCTGGCGTTGATCCTCCGACGCTCAAGTCAGCCACACAATAATGATAATGAACAAAATTGCTAAAAGGTGTATTTTGTATGTATGTGTAAAAGTATATGCTGAAAAATGAAAAATAATCCTTTCTATACTTTGCTTTATTTCATTGGGGGTAAAATGGTCTTCTGATCATAGTAACCCTAACTACCATAAGGGACCACTCTATTGCCCTTTCTCTTGACGCTAAGTGGTTTTTTTAGTGTTTTAGTAGTACAAGGAGGATTTCTTTTCTGTACCACTATGATAATGCTGATTGCTAAGGGAATATTATGATTACTCCCAGCATCCACGTCATTCTTGTTCTTGTTATCCGAGTCCTATAATCATATTTAGATTGTAGTCAGAACATATAGAACTCATTCTGTTTCTAGTTCTGACTCCCGACCTCTAACTTCTGGCACATCTCTCACTTCTGGAGCGGCGGGCCTCATTCCTTTGTTATACACTTCTTCTCATGCAAGTTCTTCTTGCTATTCTAAGTTGTTGTTAATGAATTTGCGCATCTCTGACTTTACCAGAGATTGGTTCCAAGAAGAGGTCATCACTGCCTTGATTGGAGATTACCTTTTTTCTAAGGAAAAGGTAAATATTTACTATTCCCATATCAACTACTCCCCCCTATTCCAGATAAAAATTCTCGCCCTCTTTTTTCTTCTTTATTTTTGAAATTTTTGAATTTCGTCTCTCCTTTGGACTTTCTCAACTATCTGTGACTTTTCGTATAGCTTTATCCTAGCCATACACATGTCAGCCTCAAGTACATGCAGCTTGCCAGTTGTATTTTCCCAGAAAGATAGGGATATACTTTTAGTTTTAAGTTTCGTACTCTTTGACCCTTTCCTTTCTCCTCATATTTCTTTCTCTCATAGATTCTTCAGTTACTTTGTGATATGGGTTTCTACGGTTTATCCTCCGGCCTTCTCTTCCGGTGAAGGTACAACATTTTCTGATCTACTCTGTTGACTTGTTCCTCTACTTCTATCCAAGGTATATCACTCTATGTTGTCTACTAGTCTCTCTTTTTACTAGTTTTTCTACTTTGATCTTTGCCATATGTCTAGTTTATCTTTATCTTCCAGTATGCTTCCTGTCAAATCATCTATGATTTCTCGTTCTAAACAAAAAATCATAGGTCTTCCCTCTACTGCTCTTATGAAGAACCCTAAGTCCTCTACCGTTCTCTCTAAACGTCCCGTATGCATAATTCCAGAAAAATATAGGCAATTTGGGACATAATTTCTCATCAAAACCAATCTCACCCAAGAAGATTTATCATGTATCAGAGATTTACTAACACCTTGTTCTGATTTTCTGATAGATTTGCCTAGTCCTCATGAAAGGCTTAATCACTTATGCCCCCCTTCCTTAGCTTTTTGGGTGGCTCAAATCATTGCAGGGCTCCGTTTCCCCCATCACCCCTTTCATGTCCTTTGTATGCAATCTTTTCCAAATTCCTCCTAATCAAGTGAATCCTTCTTCCATTCATCTCATGCTCTCTTTCTATATGATTCTCAAGGCCAAAGGGGGTGATCCTACCCCTGAAAATTTCTTCTTTCGCCATGATTTGAAAAGACGTGATGAGTTTTACTACTTTAGTTCCCGTACTCAGGGCTTTTCTCATTTTGTGGAGAAACCTCCTAGCGTCGATGGTTATTGGTGTAACATTTACTTTGTTGTAACTCCCCATTCCGAAAAGTAGCCCTTTTATGCCAATTCTTGGCAGTATAAGACTCCTAAGTTTTCAAAATCCTCTTTTACTCTGGAAAAATTCATTTCCCCTGTCAATATAGAAATCATGACTCATTTGAACAAAATTATTTCGAGAAAAGGCCCGCTTAAGATGTTCCATCTCTTGAAGGAACCCCATATTCTTTCTCATTTTGGGTTTCTTGGTTCTGGTTCTTCTCCCTCTACTGGGACTAGTACATTTCCTCATTATTATATACTCTGTATTTTCCTTTATTTTCTTAACTTCTCTTTGTAATACCTCTATATGTATGCATATCGTTTTCTAGATATTTCTTAGGAGAATGCCTTGGTTCTCTCAGATGATGAAAACTGTGGTGGGTCCAAGACTCATGCCTCTGAATCTGGGGATGAAGATACTAAGGATCACTTCCTCCTAGCCAATACTCATACTCTGGGATTTTCATCTGCCTCTGCTCAAGAAGGGAACCCTATTCCAGATTCTTCACCACCCCTCCTGATGACCAAGCGATAGTTAAGGCTTCATCCTTCAAGAAGAAGAAAGGAAAAAATGGGGATGCTTCAGAAGCTCAGCTGAAACCTGTTCTGAAAAAGTCCCGCTTTTCCAAGCGTACCAACTCAAACTTGGCCGTGTCCGTAGAGGATCCTGGTCCTATCTCTTCTTTCCCTCAGGGGAAGAACATCTAATTTCTTAAGACTCTTAGAGCTCCAAAGTCTGATCCTTCGGATTCTCCGCTACATATTCCTATCCTGAAGGATATTATGTATGAAAAATTGGTTGAGGTATTTCTTCTACTCTCTTGGTTATGTATTGATTGTCATATCTTTCTACTTGTAAATTGATATTCTTTCTTGCCTGTAATTCCTAGACTGCCAGGCTCAACTTCTGGCGATTGAGAATCCTGATGTTTCTGATTCCACTCCTTCTGAACTAGCCCATAAAGACCAGGAGATAGCTCATCTTTAACGAGAGATCGAGGAAATCCAAGCTCGCAGCAATACTCTAGAGTAAAAAAAAGCAACACTTCAAAAGTAGGTTTCTGAGGCTGAGAAGATTCTTGCTCTCCAACTGCACACAGAGAAAAAACAACAGGAGGAGAGTTATTCTAAAGGTCAAGCTGAAGGCATCCTTGAGGGTATCAACCTCCATCGTGTCAAGTTTCTTCACACTTCCTCTGGTCAGGCTTTTCTAAAGGAACTTCTTGAAAGGATCCTTCGAGCGTACAAGACAAGTTCTTTGTTTCTGAGTGATATGGCTCCTCATGCCAATCACTTCATCAAGCATGGTTTTAAGTCAGCTGTGAAGCAAGCTCGGGAGAAAGGGTTTTCCGAGAAGCTTGACATCTCTCAAGCGAAAGAGGACATAACTTCATCCCCTCATTTTCAGGGTGATGCTTCGGCCCTTTTGATGCCCCTTAGTTTCTACCAGACATGAAAGAAGTTGCCTCGAAGATTTTTCAAGAGGCTTTTTCGTCCCCAGATCTAATCCCAGCTGAACAAAGGTCATATGATTTATCTCCCTCTACCAACTTTGCTATGGAGGCATCTTTTGTTCCCCCCACTGCAGGGACAACCAATGATCTGACTCCCAGCTCTGGGCTGTCTGCTGATTTGAATTACTGATGAACTCTTTACTTTTCCTTGTATTGTTGTTAACTTTCTACATCAAGTTTACTCTAAGGCCTTTGTGCCCCTTTTGTCTTTTGGATGATTATTCGTACTCTTAATTTTCCAACTTTCTATTTGAACTGTTTTATGCTCTGCTTTATGTTATTCGTGTCTTTTCTATTTAGCTTTTTTTATTTCTGCTAAAAAAGACTTTAACACATTCATCCTTTATTAGTTTAATCCTTATTTTGATAATTAATCAAATTATCATGGAGTTTTCTTCCAGAATTGTTTACCCCAATTTTGTCTTCCCTCAGTTCTTATTAAACATTTTTTCCAATTTATTTAAGAATTGTCAACGATGAATCTAAAAGATTCAAAATATACTTTGAGAATTGTTAATCCCAATTCTGCCTTCCCCCAGTTCTTAATTAAACCTTTTTTCCAGTTTATTTAAGAATTGTCAACGATGAATCTAAAAGATTCAAAATATACTTCGAGAATTGTTTATCCCAATTCTTAATTAAACTTTTTTCTAGTTTATTTAAGAATTGTCATTCAGGGTACCCCCTCTGAAGGTTTTAAATTTTCTTTCTCAATAAAATTCTCATTCTTCTTAAGGTCCGGGTTTGTTGCTATATACCTCATTATACACAAATCATTATAAAGGAATCTGTCAGAGCTGAATCGATAAGCTCTAACAGTTTTTCAGTGAATTCTAGAAATTCATCTTAATGTCAACACTCAGTGTTTACATTTCTTTTTTATTGAAAACAAGCAAAAACTCTCCTCTACCTACATTTAGGCATTGTATTTCTTCAGGTTAGAGATGTTCCATGGGCGTGGTAACTGAAATCCGTTTTCATTCGTCAACTCATATGCTCCCCCCTTCAGAACTCGTGTCACCACATATGGGCCTTCCCAGTTAGGGTCCAACTTTCTAATTGGCTTCAGGGCATCAGCTCTGCGCAACACTAGATCTTCTTTTTCTAATTTTTTTATCTTCACCTTCTTATCATAAGCAGCTTTCACCTGGCTCTTGTATCTTTCGGCTCTGAGGTTTGCCATCTCTCGCTCTTGCTCTAGCAAGTCCAAAATTTCTCGCATCAATTTCAAGTTCTGCTCTTCATCATACATTAAGACTCGATGGGTCTTAATGCCCACTTCGGGTGGAATCACAGCTGAAGCTCCATATACCAGATTGAAAGGTGATTCTCATGTGGCAGTTCTGGGGCTGGTTCTATAAGCCCACAACATAGGCTCTATTTCTTCAACCCAATCTCCCCCAGCCTTTGTCAGCCTGGTCTTGACTCCGTTTACTATAGTCCTATTAGTAACTTCCACTTGCCCATTCGCTTGTGGATGAGCAACTGCGGCAAATCTCTGCTGGATGTTCAGCTCTGAACACCAGCTCCGCACTCGGGCTCCTGCAAACTACGTTTCATTATCTGATATTAGGATCCTAGGTATCCCAAACCTGCAATATATATTCTTCCATAAAAGTTTAATAATGGCAGTCTCATCGATTTTTCTTACTGCCTCTGCTTCCACCCATTTGGTGAAGTAATCAATGGCTACAATCATGAATGCTCGCCCTCCAGGCGCTGTTGGAAATTTTCCCACAATGTCAATTCCCCATTTTTCAAAAGGGCATGGGAGAACATAGTTCCCAATTCTTCAGCTGGAACGTGAATGATGGGTCCATGTCGCTGGCCCTGATCACATTTCTTTACCAGCTCTCGAGCATCTCTCACCAGAGATGACCAATAATAGCCAGCTCTAAGAACTTTCCTAGCTACGTCTCTGTAACCAGCGTGACTTCCGCAGCATCCTTTGTGTATTTCTCTCAATACATAATTCCCTTCTTTCTCTGAAAGGCATCTTGAGTGTGGCTGAGAGAAGGTCCTCTTGTATTGGTCATCACCAATCATACAATACCTTGAATAAGTATTTTTCTTAGACGGCCCAGATCCTTCTCCGATTTTCAGAAAATGAATAATAGGTAGTCTCCAGTCATTCTCTTCAGTGATAGCATTTACATCTTTGAGGACAATTCTACTATCATTTGTGAATAAGGTAACTTTACCATATGCTCCGTCTTCTACAACACTTGCCAGCTTTGTTAAATAGTCCGTCTTTTCATTCTCTTCTCTAGGTATCTATTCAATTCTCAATTCCTCAAATTTTCATCTCAAGTGCTCAGCCAACTCTGCATACTTGGCCATTGTAATGTTCTTCTTCTCATAAGCTCCTAAGAGTTGTTGTGTCACCAACTGCGAATCTGAAAAGACAGTGGCTCTTCGTACGCCCATTTCCCACATCATTTGCATTCCTCTCAGAAGTGCTTCATGTTCTGCTTCGTTGTTTGAATTTCAATTTCACTGCAAATTGTAACTCTTCTCCTATCGGGGATATTATCACAACTCCTACTCCATGGCCACTAGCCGTCGAAAATTCATCCACAAATGCTCTCCACATCTCTGATTTCTCATCTCTGGTTATTTCCTGTATAAAATCTGCAAGGGCTTGTGCTTTGATTGCAGTTCTGGGCACAAATTCAATACCATACTCGCCTAACTCTAATGCCCACTTCACCATTCTTCCTGATAAATCCGGTCTACCTATGATTGACCTCATTGATAAGTTAGTTCTTATCACAACCTTGTGTGACAAAAAATATATTCAAACTGTTGTCATCACTGCCAGAGCTGATTTCTCAATCTCAGAATATCTCACTTCTGGTCCTTGCTTTACCTTGCTAACATAGTATATTGGCAATTGCTTCCCTCCATCCTCTCTCAGAAGAACTGAACTCAACACATGCTCTATGACAGAAAATTACAAATATAGAGTCTCCTCTGGCACTGGCTTAGTGAGCAGGGGTAACCCCTTCAAATGTTCTTTCAGATCCTCGAACGTCTTCTGACATTCTTCGTTCCATTCAAACTTTGATCCTTTTCTCAGTATTTTGAAAAAAAGTAAACTCTTCTCAGCAACTTGAGAGATGAAACGGCTCAGATTTAGCCTCTGTGTTTCCCTTAGGTTTCTACGTGGTAGCATGTCCAGAATTACTTTTACTTTTGCTTGGTTCACTTCAATGCCTCTAGGGGTTACCAAGTACCCTAGAAATTTCCCAGATCTGACTCCAAAAGCACATTTTGTTGGATTCAGCCTGATCTGATAAGCTTTGATCACTTCAAACACCTCCTCCAGATCTGAAGCATGATCTTTTACTTGGAAACTTTTTACTAACATGTCGTCTACGTATACCTCCATATTACGACCGATCTATTTCTTAAAAACCAGATCTATCATTCTCTGGTAGGTGGCGCCAGCATTCTTTAGTCCAAAAGATATCTTCACATACCCATAAGTGTCACAAGACACCACAAAACAGGCTCTGGGCCCATCTTCTTTGTTCATCCAAAATTGGTGATATCCTTGATAAGCATCCATCATGGATGGTAGCTCACACGCTGAGGTTGAATCAACAAGTTGGTTAATTCTTAGTAAAAGATAATGATCCTTTGGGTAAGCTCTGTTCAGATCTCAAAAATCTATACACATTCTCCATGCTCCAGCTCCCATGGCCACCATAACTACACTAGATAGCCATTTTGGGAATTGTACCTCCTTGATATGTTTTGCTTTCAAGAGTTTCTCCACCTCCTCTCTTATGATATTTGTCTTTCTCGTATCTGAATTGTCTCAATCTCTACTTCACAGGCTTACACTCGGGGCAATGTTTAAACTGTGCAAAGCTGCTTCTGGATCTATTCCAATCAGGTCTTCTGGTTTGAATGCGAACTAATCTGGATTCCTTCTTAAACACCTAATGATGGCTTCTACTACTTCACCCGTCATTTGGGTGCCAATTATGGTGTTAAACTCAGTTTTGTTAGGAAACAATTCCACTGGCATGAGTTCTTCCTCTGCTTGGATCTGCATCTCCGGCTCTTCTTCCATCAACTCAGCCTTCTTCATCCTCTTTCCCATTGGGCCATCCCCTTTGGTCTCATCTACCCGTGTATGTTGTGCTGCCTTCTTGACCATTTCCACATAGCACTTCCTAGAGTAATATTGATCTCTGACCAACTCTGCCATATCTTCACATATTGGGAATTTCAACTTCATGTGGTAAGTAGAAACCACAGCCTGAAAAAGGTCTAGAGATGGACGCCCTAAGATCACGTTATAGGATGACTGGGCATCTACTATCAAGTAGTTCACCATTTTCACATTGCATAAAGGTGGACTTCCCATTCTCACTTGAAGGGAGACTTGTCCTTTAGGACGGATGGCTCCCCCAGTAAATCCATAGAGAGCAGTATCAACTGCTTTAAGCTCTACGTTCAGGTTCATTTTCACCAGACAATCATAAAAATGATGTCGGCAGAACTTCCATTATCTACAAAGACTCTAGCAATGTCATATACCCTTCGATTTCCATGGTTACTACGAGTGCATCATTGTGTGGTCTCTAGACTGAGATTCCATCCTCTGTTCCAAATTGAATACA
The DNA here is from genome assembly GCA_026898435.1 of Prunella vulgaris. Lineage (NCBI taxonomy): Eukaryota > Viridiplantae > Streptophyta > Magnoliopsida > Lamiales > Lamiaceae > Prunella > Prunella vulgaris. Next base: position 958,619 of record JAPKLY010000109.1, on the reverse strand, counting down.
AGGGGCCTTGCCCAATTTCCCAATCTGATGCTAACTCTGCTCATCCAGAGATGAGCAGATCTTACTGATGTTTTTCTTGTCCTGTTAGAATCCCCATTTGCTGGTCCACCCACTATCATTTGGATGTAACCTCTCTTGAATCCAGGGCCATCTTTTCAAGGTGGCTCCATCGTTTCTTTCCGCTTTTGTGGGTAGGTATTCCTCTCTCTCTCCTTTTTGACAAAGTCGGCCAAATGTCCATCTCTAATCAATCTTTCAATTTCATCTCTCAGATGCCTGCATTTATTCGTTTCATGGCCGAAGTCATTATGAAACCTGCAGTAAAATTCAGACCTAGGGTTGCGAGGTCCCTTTTTGGCCGAGAAAGAAAACTTAAAACCCGTGTAATCAGCCACCACTTCAAGCATCTCTGATGGTTGTAATACCAAAGAAGTGTAGGTATCAAATCTCTCAGCTTTCCCTTTCTCTTTAATACCCTTCCCTTTTTCTGGCGATATCATCTTCTTCTTTTCAACCTCTTTCTTCTTCTCTCCACCTTTCTCAGTGCGGCTTTCCTCCTTCTTTGCTTCTATAGCCTCTTCTAAGTTTATGTATTTGTCCGCTCTCTCCTAGAGTTCATCAAACGATATTGGGGTTTCTTGGCGAGAGATTTGAAAAAATCTCCATCCACCAGGCCTTGAGCCAAAGCATTTGTCTTTACTTCATCAAAGGTTGTGGGCACTTCCAGTGCTGCCTCAGTGAATCGTGTAGTGTAATCTCTCAAGCTTTCATGCGGTTTCTGTTTCAGAGACAGCAAGTACAGCGAAGTTTTAGCAATTTTTCTGGCACTAGCGAACTGGTGTAGAAACAAATTGCTAAGCTCTCTGAAGGAATGAATTGATTCTGCTGGTAGTTGACTGAACCATTTCTGTGCTGGTTTGGTTAAAGTGGTAAGGAACACCCTACACTTTACACCCTCAGAATGCCTATGAAGCAGAGCTCCATTCTCAAATCTCAAGAGATTATCTTGTGGATCCGTTGTCCCATCGTACTCATAACTCAGAGTTTTGAAATTTTCAGGCAAGGGATTTGAGAGAATCTCCTCGGTGAATGGAGATCCTTCAGAGCAGAGCGACTTCTTCTCCACTTTTTCGTAATGTTTCTTGATCATTTCTAGATCTCTTTTCAGATAAGCAAATTCTCGATTCACAACTATTTTAGCCGTTGACTCAGCATCCTCTTCCTCTGAGTCACACCCATCGTAATCTACTAATCATGTGCCTTGAGTACCAGTTCTGATAACAACTTTCCCTTCTCTAGCGACAGATCCGCCGGCAGGTGCTCTACCCATTCTAGTTCTCACATCATCCTCCCCTGGGACGTCTCCCGAGGAAGGAGGCAATGTCTTGGGCACGTTCCAGACCCTGTTTTCTCTGGGCACATTCCAGGCCTTATTCTCTCTGGGCACATTCCACTTCCAGACCCTATTTTCTCCGGGCACATTCCCGGCCCTGATCTCTGGCATACTCTGGGATCTGACCATGGGTTCAATCCGAGGTCTATTTTCCGGCATTCTTGCCATTGCATTCTCAACTCTGATTGTAGGAGGCATCTCTGGATTGAGTATCTCCTCCCCCAGTGGAGTTCTTACTTCAGGTGTCCGGGCAGATAAAGCATTATCCATTGTCGTTTGTAATAGGGTTTTTAGATGCTCAAGAGTCATCGAGATCAGAGGCACATCCTTAGAAGTCGGGTTCATACTCGGAGCATCATCATCTACAATCGTCACAGCCGGAACGTCCGTACTCGCAGGGGTATCAGCAACCTTATCAAAATCCTTTCCCAGATCTCGAGAAGGTGGTCCGGTCATTTCTTCTTAAACAAATCAGGAATCAATTAATTCTTTTCCTTTTAGATCAAGAACTTTTAGCAAATAGTCATATCCTTATCATAGTAATCTTAAGATTTATTACTTATTTCCTTTTTTTTTATACTTAGTTTCCGGATTTCAACTTATCCCATCTATGCCAACTTTCTAAATAACATTCCAGGTATGATGTGACAATTTAATCACAGGGTACACATTCTTCCCATATTATTTCTCACATAATACCACATCAACATACATCACGCATGACATCAAACTATCAGAAAAATGGTCAACAGTTTTTTTCTTTTCCTTGAAAACCATAATACCGAACTCCATACCTAATACGTAAAAACTTGCATGTTCACAAAAAGTATCACATAATGTCCTTTTCATTCTTCACAACATATGAATCAGAAACTATTTTCTGAGAAATCACATATACCCTCTGTCTAACCTCCTTAGTCAACACTACTTTCCAGGGAAACATCTTAAACATATAAAAATAGCTCAGGATTCACATACATATATGCTGACACAAACATTCATATCAATGAATCGCATTCCAGTATCAGGCAGCCTATATGATTTTTTTTCCAGAAAACAGAGGGCTACATTTTTCATTTCTAAGAACGATAATCATCACATTCCATCAGCATCTCTTTGCTGCTTGTTTTGAATTTTTTTTTTAGAAAGAGAAACCCACTCCAAAGCTCAAGTTTCCCACAGACGGCGCCAATTGATGAGAGTGAAGAAGATACTCTCATTAATAATATTGTAAACAGGTTGTAATATGGTGAAGAATACTTGCACTTAGCCAAAATGATTTCAACTCGTTCTTTTAGTCTTCTCCAGAGCACGATCAGCCAACTCTGAATAGGCTCTTGTTAGAATATGCACCAAATCAAGCCGGAGAGGACTCTGGCATTGATCTCCGACGCTCAAGTCAGTCACACAGTAATGATAATGAACAAAACTGCTAAAAGGTGTATTTTGTATTTTGTATGTATGTGTAAAAGTATCTGCTGAAAAATGAATAATAATCCTTATTACACTTTGCTTTATTTCATTGGGGGCAAAATGGTCTTCTGATCATAGTTAACTACCATAAGGGACCACTCTCTTGCCTTTTCTCTTGACACCAAGTGGCTTTTTTAATGTGTTAGTAGTACAAGGATGATTCCTTTTTTGTGTCACTATGATAATGATGATTGCTAAGGGAATATTATGATTACTCTCAGCATCCACGTCATTCTTGTTCTTGTTATCTGAATCCCATAATCGTATTTAGATTGTAGTCAGAATTGACAGAACTCATTCTTTTTCTAGTTTTAACTTCCGAACTCTAACTTCTGGCACATCTCTCACTTTTGGAGCAGCAGGCCTCATTTCTTTGTTACACTTCTTCTCATGCAAGTTACTCTTGCTATTCTAAGTTGTTGTTAATGAATTTGCGCATCTCTGACTTTACCAGAGATTGGTTCCAAGAGGTCATCTCTGCCTTGATTGGAGATTACCTTTTTTTTTTTTTTTTGCTAAGGAAAAAGTAAATGTTTACTTTTCCCATATCACCCGTAATACGCTCTAACATATCACATTAAATCACGTGCAAATAAGTAAACATATTTTTCGTGAACGGAGGAATACATATTAATTTATAAAAAGCACTTGTGTGTAACCATCTCATAATATAGAATTGGTAAAAAAAATTAAAAAAAAAATAGCAAAATGTACATTCCATGAGTGTTGATTATGAGAGCCAATAAATCCTCCACTGTCAAAAATTATCAAACTAAAAAGATTAATTATACAATTTTACTAATATTTATAATTGAGTTGACAGCACTTATTCTATATTAATCCACATTAAAAAACTTCAAAGCAAACCAGGACAAAAATTAAAAAAAAAAAAAAAAAAAAAGAAGGAATTTCTAACATGAGAGTGTCCAATGATAACAATGACGTATATATTTATATACTCCTTGGCCTGACAAAAATGAATACTACATCCCAAATAGGTGCTCTTCCCTAGAGTGGTTGGTGCTGTAAAAGAATCCAGCTTTTGGACAAACTATCCTGCCAGTTACAACTGAAATTGAAAACACTAGGTAGTATACAAGTCAATGAATTGAAGCACGGATAATATTGTAAGAAGTTCATCTCCATTGCTGGTAACTTTGAACAAGCAAAAGGGCAGATCAAAGTCCAAGAAGAGTGAGTGAACAAATCGAATACATAACATGCATACACAGACAGCTCTGAGATTCTATGGGAAACCATTCAACGTCCAAAAGCATGGTTAGATGATGAATTACCAAAAAATAGGAACTCTGTTTAATCCGGTGGATTTTTGTTGTCCTCCTATGACAAGAGAAGTGACCCTTTCCCATGAGCAATGTTGGTGGCAGTAATCAAGAATCCGATCGACCAGCAGTAAAGGATGAAAGGAGTCCAGCAGCTTGAGCAGGTAATAAGTCACCAAATCTTCCAACTTGCCCATCTGTTAACATTGATCCCAGCCTCAGGCTCTCACCAAATCTGCTACCTGCCTGAAATTATCCACTGGAGTTCAGCATCTAGATATACAAAAGAAAAGAGAAAGAAAAAAAGTTCATCTCCAACTTATATTGCTAGCATATAAAGAGTTATGTTTATCATTGGCCTCAAGACAGAGAACTTAAAAACATTTTTCAGAGCTTTAAGACATAATTTCAATTGCTCATCCATCCTATAATGAAGGATGGAACAAGATACAAAGGGAATAAAGTATACCTGCATGAAGGACCTCAAAAATGGTGCAGCCACACCTAAACTGGTGTCTTCATCGACATCACTGCTGCGGGATATATCATCATTGGTGTAACTTCTCCAAGAGTTTCTTGAGTAAACATCATCCACAGATGTAGATACAGGCGTCCGTGACGCATTCCTTGCAGACAATGCTGGAGCACTGGTTACAAAGCTTAGAATCACTCAGTACTACACTTGGTATAAGCAGTGGAAGCTCGAAAGCAACAACAGGGATGCTATATCAAGAAAAAAGTTGCTAATGTGAATGCATTTAACAATAAAGGATAGTAGTAACAACCTGATAGGAAGATATTTAAAACGAGGTACTACAGAGCAGCGCATAATATTTGATTCAGAATTCGTCGGAAGCTTCTGTGCGGTGTCCATATGCATCCTATTAAGTTGCACAAAAAATCCAAAGAGAACAGCATGTCTAAGGTATGCCTGTCTCTCATTCTCCCAAAGATATGGCTCATACCTTAGATGCATAAGAAAACTCCGGTAAGATAACAGCAGTAAACTAATAACACTAATAAGAAAACACAGCATAATTTGGCTTTGTTTGTATTGGCAATTTAAATAACATATGTAAAGCAATAATGAAGAAAATATGTACAAAAAATACAATGGGCTTTAAGTGCAAAAGGAAAGGCATGATAAACATGATAAAATAAATAAGATCATATCATAATAGCACCGAGGAAAGAACTTCTTAAGGAAATAAGAACTTGTGTCTTGTGGTGCATTCAGAATCATAGAGCCAAGGAAGAACTTCAATTGCTTTTTCTTGAGAAGGAAGATAAGCACCCTAGTTGTTCTTGCTTTTTAGTTTAATGTGCTGGGATTTATAATCTCCATTAATTCTGCATGAGCTTCTTAAAATAATTGAGCTAAGAAGCCCAGAAAAAAAAAAAAAATCAAACAACTTACGTGAGCCAGTCTATGGGATCCAGTCTTTGAGATAGGCGATCTACCAACTGTTTAGTATGTTCTCCTATCACTGACTTGGACTGCTGTGCTTTCTGCTTCCTTCTGTAAGGAGATCTCACACTTGAACTTTCAGATAATAATTCTTCATTTGCCCGAAAACTACCGCCACACAAGATATCAGCAGCAAACTTCAAATCAAATAAAACTTGTAGAATGCCTTTCTCAGAAACTTGAGACCCGCCAACTTCTTCAGTTGACAGGAAATCCTCATATATTTTAACAACCTATGCACAGTGGAGGAAGTTACAAAATATAACTATATAAGTCGAGGACAACACTAAGTAGTTATCAAATGCAAAGGGAAATTTGTGAGGTGCAGCTGAACGACACAGAGAAACCACTTCCATGGCTTGTGCATACCTTATTCAAAAGGCTAGTCGCAAAGTTCTGAAGAATTGGTTTATCAAGTACATGGCCACCAACACGATGAATCTCTTCACATGCATAAAATAAGAATGATGTCACGTACAAAGAAGGCATAGAAGGAAGAGATATCTTCATCTCTGACTGGCTTTCACTTGACTCCTCTGGCTGCTTCACTACAGTATCCTCCCAACCCTGCGAAGCAATTGAAAATAATGTAACGACAACAAGTTACTTAATTGTGATGGATCTGTCAAAGCACAGACCAGATCCTTTTTTTTTTTCAAAAATATAATTTATAGGCAGTGGTGTGTAATTTACAGATTGAAGTTCTAAAATAAATATAATTTCTCTAGGGTACATATTGGAGCTACATCATGGAAGTACACAATCAGCACAGTATTTCATAACATAAACATCTGTAGAAATATATGGCAGGGTTTGGCAGACAAACATCGGTAGAAATGCAATGAAAATCACTTACTCTGACTGGTGCAGTTGATGACAGGGCATCATCCCCTCTTAAATTTATGGAGAATATATTTGAAAGTTCATCAGAAACCCATGATATCCACAGATTGTAAGCTCTGATACAAAGACTTTGAGTTGTCCTTCGTAATTCCTCAAGTTGTGGGCTCATCTTGTCATCTATTCCAAATAGAGCTGCAGTCACTAACGGAGACTGTTTCCTGCTGGAATCAAGCATTTTTTTCCCAGGACTATCAATCATATCTGAGTCAGTGGGCACCCTAGTATGCTTAACTCCCATTGAGGATGGACTGGTGACTGCAGTCGAAACTTCAGTCACCCATGACCTAGGTGAACCAAGTATCACAGGAATATGTTTAGCATGCTTCTGAAATGCAAATAGAAGTCTTCCGATAAACAATGATTTCTCAACAAGTATAGCAGGAGGAAGCGTGGAAGTATCATCTTTATTTTTATTTTCTAGGTCACTGTATAGACGGTCAAGCTCATTCTTGAGTTCTGTTAGTATGGCTGATAGACTTTCGTAACACTTGCTTTGAACATATGGTGCTAAATCTTTTAATCTACGTGGGGCATTCGGAGACTCCAGAAAACATAGGAGATCCTGAACAACCTTCTGGCAGCAATTATCCACGGCAACTTTAATCCGACTGACTTCAGGGCCAAAATAAGTGCTGAGGCAACTGAGAAAATCATTTTCTTGGGGCTGGTGCATTTTTGAACCAGGACCCAACTTTTTATTATTTGGCATTATGAACCAGACCCCACCACCATTTCTGAATATGTTCAAGTAATCTTCGGACTCAGTATGATCACCAGGAGGTTTAGAAATTGACCGAACTGACTCCACCACATCAACAACTCCACTTAATTCATCAAATCGCAAGTCTATAATCCCTTTCATCCTTTGAGCAAAAGCATACTCAAAGATATCATCCCATATATCAGAATCTTCGCCTAAGACAAGCTCGCGCGTCCTTTTCCATGGCAACTCAATCTCTGAACCAAAAACACTCTTTAGCCATTCCAAACTACCTTCCAAAACTTGTTTACTATCCATGGTCTCCCTAATCAACTTCTCAGCCAAAGAAAGCTCATATCCACTGCCAATTACATCGATTAAATATCTACCATTGATCTTGCTTGTGATATCCTTCCCACAATTCCTCAGCCAATCAGAACAAGTGCTGGAAATGAAATCTCGGTCTAACAATATCATATTAGACTCCAACCTGTCCTTGAACAAATTCCATAGTTTGACTTCCTCATCAGGGTTTGGTATACCCCCAAACAACTGAGAAGCAGGTGGAGTGTCCAGAATAATTTTATAGAACAAAGGCATATCATTCAATACTTGTAAGAACAATTCCCCCACTTGACATATAGTTATCTGAATTATCCTTAGAATATAACAGAAGACAGAAATTACTTCAGAACTATCAGCATTTGCATCACGACAGCATGCACTGAGCTTCTGTGAAATTATAGATTTTCTCGAATCAATGAAAAGAGCTAAAACCTGTTTCGGTTCAAGTTCGTCTATTATGGCAATAGCTGCCAATGCATCTGCATACGCACTGATTCCAAGATTATTGGTTTGATCCAACAATCTCTCACGACTCCTCTGCGATATCTGAACCTTGAAACCTTCTACTATTTGCCACTGGTGCTGCAACAAAGGGAAATTGGATAGCACACTCTTGTTGTCCTTGCAGTTGAGCAAGTTGTAATGCACGTGCTTTGCGCGGATGTAACGGGCAGAGGATTCAACAAACATGGATTCATCAAGGCAGCCCCATATGTTTTCCGGGGTGTCCACCAGGTACTTGACACGGCAGGCAATTCCATAATCATGGGCTCCCACAGGGTTAGAAGAGATGTGAGGGGACTTGGGGACATCAGAGGAAGAGAGAGAGTGGAGAATGGAATGGTGGATGGCAGAGATATTTGCATCAATGGACTCGCAGGAAGACTTCATGAGGACAATGGAATCAGCAGAGTCGATCAGATCGCGGTAGCGATTGCCGACCAGCTGACGGAGTTCCTCGCTCTTCTCTTGGATCTGCTTCCTAGTGGTTGCCTCTACATTTCGGATTTCCGAGATGGGTTTCATGCGGAACAAAGACTCGGCATCCTGATTCCAGGGGACACCACCAGCGGTAATGCGGTTCTGGTTGCGGGGGGTGGACATCGTTGCCTATAAAGATCAAGTAGAAGATGGAGATGAACTCACCAGTTACAGGCGAACAAGAGTAGAAAGAAGGAAAAAAACGAGCTAATTTGAATAAAACCCTAAATCGTGAAGCGACTTGGTTTCTTACTCACCGGTTGTGATTTTGTGACAGAACAACTCAATCAAAAATCACGAGATCCGCTCATTCCTATCACCCGCCAAAGCTCTGGTTTTCTCGTTTCTTAATCAGATTATAGGATAGGAGAGAACTCTTACACTTGTTGAGTAATTAATCGTCTTACAGCCCTATCTCCAGAAATTCACTCGCCGCAGAGAAGAAACACAACTATTACGCAGTGCAAATCATCAAATTGGATCCCAATGTTGGGTTGGAGTTGGAGATTGAACAGAGTTCCGATCTCCGCCAATTGTAGGTAGGTGAATGTTCTAACTTCTAATATGTAATGTTATTGGGATTTTTTTTTTTTTTTTTACAGCATATTGGAACCGCTTATTACGTGGATTTAAGAAAATACAACCTCCGTCCCACCAAAAGTTTGCATACATTTCTTTTTAGTTTGTCCCACAAAAATTTACATACTCCCAAAATAAAAATATTTTTTTAAATTTCCACCTTTAAAATCTTTACCTCACAATTTCCATCATACACATTCTACTCATTACACTTTTTCTTAAAACCTGTGACCAGGAAAGTATCGCAAACTTTCCTGAGGTAGTATATAATATTATTGATAGTACACATTTACAAATCTTTCATCTATAAATATTTTTTTAAGTTCAAATTTACATTGCTTTATATTACTATTTTGAATTTAAATACATGAATAACTTTATAATTTGTGTCGAAGAACAGAACAGGAGACTTCAAAATAAAAATATCAAGAATTGAAACTCAGTATTGTGACCAAATCGAAACTGATTGAATAAAAGGACCAAAAATCCAAAATCAAATCGACAAGAGCACTTGTCGGAATCAATGAAATTTAAATGAGAAAATCAAAACCTTTAAATGCATTGAAGATTTGAAATGATGGAAAATAGTACGGTTCCTGAAATTATAAGAACCAACCAAATGATCCACAATAAATAAAATAAAATAAATGTTCCTAATTTGACTTATATTATAGTTTCAATCTTAATTTTAGAGAAGCTATCATAATATTTGAAGGAAAATTTTCTTCTAAATTTTTTTTATTATTATTAATATTGATTTGTAGGTAAATTAATAATTTCTTTAAAAATTTGAAAATAAATTTTATTACTACAAATAGCTCAAATGTATAGAATTATAGAATTTCAAAATAAAAAATTATATAATTTAATTTTTATTTATCAACTATTAGGATTTTTTCATATAATTAGTTGTTCAAACCATATACTTTCCAGATTTTAAAGCTTATTTCTAATATATATCCATAGAACCTTTAACTCATAGAAATGTAGATATAGCTATCGATCTTCTATCCAACCGTTGAAAGGAACTGCCACCAACTACAACTAACTTTTCAAGTTGCATTCACAAGTTTAAATTTCTTTGAGTGCTTTCATCTCTTCTATGGCTGATCCATATCGATCGAGAGACGGATTAAGCACGAGATCGGCGGCTATTGCTGATGAATTTCAGGTGCGAATCAAGCCCGATTTCAATGACGAGGTCATAGGTCTTCGCAACCAAGTCCGACGGTTACGTGATGTAGCTCAAGATATTAACACAGAAGCGAAGTTCCAGAATGATTTCCTCAATCAGCTGCAAAATGACATTGATTAAAGCTCAGGCATCATCTGGGTAGGATCAAACCATATTATGCATGTTGTTCTTTTTGCCTTGTTATTATTTTTTGTTGTATACCTCTTGTCCAAATTTTCAAGGAGATGAGGCATCACATGGCGAATCAGTTTTGCAGTACTCTGATTGAGTGTTGAATGTACACATCTCCTGTAAAAACATCGGTGCTCCAAAGTTGTATACTATATGATTGCATGGAAAAAAAGAAAAAGTAACACTTAAAAAATAAAAAAAAAGTGACACTTCATCTCTTGAAAGTAAGTATTTGTTTCTCTTCAAATTTACATAATAACAAAAATTCAGTATATGAACAAATATATTCCGAGACTCCTTAATTCAAGTGGCAATATTTTAAAAAAAAATATAATAATAATAATAATAATACTTGTAACAATATTACAATATTTTCCCAGGCAAAGTATACGAGGGGAGGCGTAAAAGAAGCCGCTCCGGTGTTTGTGTTGTGTTGGGGTTATTTATTCCTCGACATTTTCATTGACACTTACTTCTGAATCTTCCATTTCCTTGACCTTCTCGAGCTGCCTCAACAGCCCTAACCTTTCAGGTCCATACGTCGAAGGTATCTGCAACGAAACAGATGAACTCGTGTCAGAGTGTGTGTGTGTTTTCTTTTCCTTCTGTTATAGATGAGAAGTAAGGATAATGCTCCCCAATCTCCTTTTCAATAGAGGAAGTTTGGCAGCACCGAACCACCCCGGAATCTGTGTTCTACAATGACAGAATAAGGGTTCATCGGTACAAACCAGTGAAGGGACATAGCGTTGAATTGCAGCCAACATAGCAGCATGACCAACTGCAGTTACCTGCAAGAATTACAAATGCGTCAACATCAATCAATGGTACCTAAATAACAAAATGCTGTGACAATCGGTTCATTTAAGAACACATCACAATAAAAAAGATGAAAAATGAACAGCATATTCTTGTACAGAGACTGTAATTACGACCTAAAATCGCATGTGACTACTACTACACTCTCTAAAGAGACTTGGTTCTAAATTAGAGCCTCATTAGTCATTGCTTACCGGAAGGAGCATGAGAAAGCCGATTGGGACTACTGATGCCAGATCAGTCAATGTTCTCTTGAGAGCCTGCTTCTCCTTTTCCGTTAATTCATCCCCTATTAGCACCCTCCTCAGCAGTCCCATAGCTGCAGCAGTGTCGATTGCTAGAAGCTGAGTTCCTTGCAGAACATCCTGCTCATAAACACCTAAAAATATTAGGATGCTGAAAATGAACAAGAAAATGGATGAATAATAATTCATTCACATTTAGTCAGCCAAGGAAGTTTTTAACAAGTTGTCTGCTACTACATGACGTGTGTGGTTCATCCAGTAATATGCTAGACTCTGCTACAGGATATATTCAGTAGTTCATGATGTTCTGCAAGAGAATTCATAAAGCGGAGAACTATCTGAAACAATAAAAAAGAATCCCTCGTTAGCTTGTCAAAAGAAAATTCGCATTGGCTTAGTTTCAGGAATCTAGAAGTTGCAGTTCCATAATTTTTTATGTTTGTGCCAAGTTTGTCAGTTTTAATGTAACATGTCGCAATGGTACCATTCAAATAGCATACTCCCAATTATCTCCTTAGGGTCATGGTCAGATTCTACTTCCAAGTACCTCCCTAATTTCTCAAAACTCCCATAAGCTTTTAGCTTTTGTTTTCATGGATGACAATTTAAAACATTTCATCAAGCAATCAATTTTTTTTTATTAAATAAGGTACTCCCTTAATAATGCAAGCTTTGCATCATTGACCATGATGACAATAGTAATATCATTAGCCAACCTCGTATTCAGTTAAATTATGACAAGTTCAAATTGCATGAAATAAAGCCACATCTGACGCATGTCAAACTTAAAATAGTGGACTCAGTTTTTCTTCCAACTGAATCTATTTTCTGGAGAAGTGGAACAGCCGCTGAAGCTCAAAAATACCACAGGGTAACAGGCAACAACGATAAATAGCAGAATCTAGATATTGAAGGATAAGATGTTCATACAGTGCTAGTTTCTTTCAGCTTATCCAGTGATTTCCCAATAATACTATCCTTCTTCTGAACCTGAACCAACCTAGTGCCTTTAGCTTCAATAACAGAAGTGGATGCAGCACCTTTTACTGGAAACTCCTCCTGCATGAAAGCCATCTATTCAGTCTTATCTAATAAAGACAGTAACCTAACCTCCATTTGGTGGCAGGATAAACGAATAAAGAACCAAAATGCATTCAATGTGCTCCAAATGATTGAAATTAAGTACACGTAATTGACAAATTAATTACTTGATATCTAACCTGTAACATAGCAAATCATTTCATTTGAGCCACTAGGGCAAGAAAGAAAATACACAAGTAGGAAATTTCAAGCAAAATTTGAAAAGTGGAGGGGGAGGGGAGGAAGCTTTTATTCTGGTAGGTAATTACAGATATTTAAATTGCATTACAAATTACTCAAAGAGACTTCAAGCTCACAGTGATAGTTGAGGACTGACAAAGTAAAAGATAGAGGGAGTAATATTTTTGCAGGACACTTTTTATGATCACTGGATTGTCAAAAAGAATCAAATATTTTTACGAGTTACGACTAGGATCACTTTCTTTTCCAGTTTCAATAGTATTTCTCTTCACTACAACTACTCCACAAGTTAATTACACCAATTGGATGGAATATTTATGCCGTGAAAGAATCATATATTCAAAAGTAAAGTTTGTGATGCAGGAACTGAATTTCTAAACATAGACATGGCTGATAATGCACAGTCACGAAAGCCAGTCACAGTACCTCTTCATATCCACATCGGTCTGCACTTTTTTGAACTCGTTCCTCAAGCTCCATTAGTTCATTCCTTAAAAGTTCAAACCGGTGAATTTCATTTGATTCTGAGTTGGTTATTTCTTTGCTGGCAGTTTCCTGCTCAGATAACCTATCATTCTGCCCGAAAATAAAACATCAACATTGAGTTAGAAGATTTTAATTTTTAACTGGGTAATGAAATTAATACAAAAAAAAAAAAAAGCAGGATGCCAATAAAGTTCACAAAAAGCCAGGTGTCTCAATTTAAAAAAATTCATCTGGGGGATTTGTAGCCTTTTGCATGACAAGTCTGGTAGAATACAGTACAGAAACTGGTTCATACTACACATACCAATAAGGTATAGTTATGACATCCTAAATTTGAAATTTTAACATGCAACTAAACATATACCAATAAGGTAGTAGTTTAATCTACAAACTGATTTTGTGGCAGTTTCCGTTCTTAATTTGACAGAATAACATGCAGTTTGAATCATAACTAATGGTATGTTAAGGTTGTTAAGAGCAAAACAATATATGAAAATGTTCACAGGGAACCTCGTAAGTATCCATTTATAACTAAAAGGTAAACCAAATTCTAAGAGGCAATTGGAGTAGCATGGTGTCTGTCTGGAATGAATGATTATGGAATATCAAGGATTTAAGGCATCTATGAAAGGTACTTTAAAAATTGCACAGTAACTGAGAGATTTTATAGATAAATTATGAGCCGTACTGACCATTGCAAACAATAATCTTGAAATTCAGAATAAGAACAGTTCACAATGGAAGAATAAAAAGTAGCACATGAACAAATAAGCATACAAGTAATCAATGAGTTTTTAAATCAATCACGACATACACTATCAGCGGCAGTTGAAAAGTTCAAGCCAGATGAATTGTTAGGACGGGGAATTAAGGATCTCCACAATCCACGAGATCTGAACCCAAAAAAAGGAAAAAGATTGAGGTAAGAAAATAAATTAATTTAAAATTCAAATATAACAGCATAAATTCATCTCAACAGTCCTGCACCTGCTGCGTCCATCTGTTATCATCACAGAACTTTCCCCTTCTTCTCCGGAATATTGTGGTTGCTCAGCACCTGAAGCTCTAGAACCACTGGCATCTCCCTATTAGATTACACAGAAAAGCCAAGAAAAATTCAAAATCTGCGAGAGAGAATCAAGTAGAGCACAAGATAATTCAACATTGTACTGCATTTCTATCACTGGTTTGTAACAATAAAATTGAATACGCAGGCAAGTGTTTAGACCATCTTGTAGTCTAGCTGTAAAATGTCCATGCTTTCATGGGATTAGAGAAAAGCAACGATGCATTCAAGAAGTTTGAATGTAGAGAACTAAACAGACTACTAAACATTATTATATCTACCTCGAGAACATCCCAGTAAAAATAGTTTACACATAGCGCATGGTTAAGGTCAACTAAAGCTGCAGATTTCAGCAAAATTTTAGAGGTGATGCCATTGATGGAGAACTTCAGCATATACCTGCTGAATGGAAGCAGCCTTGGCTCTGAAAGATGCCTCAAGAAATTCAGCCTCTTTTTTCAGTCTTCGTATATTTTCAAGATCAGTACAGGCAGCTTTCAAATGCTCCTTTCCAGAACCAGAGCTTGAGACATGTAGCTCCTGAAGCAATTCTTCAAGCCGTAAAAGAGCTTGTTCAACACTCTCCAATGCCTAACAGATAATATACAAAACAGCATCATTGCAACAATCATACGTGCACAAGCAGGTTCATATGGACCACGTCAACTTAATGATAAATAAGCTGCACACATTCATGCAGCAGCTAATCTAAATAACAGAAATAATAATATTGCCTGAAGCTATGTTCAAGAGTTGGGCTTTCTAAATTTAGTTGCACAAGTGCCAATATGTAATAAAATTAAAAAGGTAAAGATAAGCCAGAGTGAAAACAACTCTACTTTGGAAATTGGTGAAGAAAAAACATAATCAAAGCAACCCTATGGCATTTCGTACTTAGTTCCAGTAATGCATGAGGACTTCAAAAAAGTGGTGATGAATAACTGGACACTCTGCCCCGATGCAGAGAAGGGGAATCTATTATATAAAAGATTTTCATCTTTGATAATTCACCTCACAGCCAAGCAAATGGTGAGTGCTCAATTTTCAATGCAGTGAAAGTGGAACATAAATTGTTTACAGATCTCTTCGCTCAGAACAGATAAAAAAAGTACCTTGTAAAAAGATTGTGACTCTTTATCAACTGGTGAATGATCCCTGTCAACAATATTTCGGCATTAACTCCAGCAGTCTACATATAACATTATCATATACAGTCTTGTGATTCATAAAACATAAAAACAATAAGCTGTATGGCTCACAACCAATTAACACAAAAGTAGAAAAAAATCCTTCAATCTTATCATTCCACGATCATTCTAGACTTAGTCATTTTCATTCCCAATAAAAGTCTACATAAGCTTTTTTATAGGGTAAAGCACCATATGAGCCTTCAAGTAGTGGGCCAGTCAATCTAAGAAAGTATATTACTTTACAAAGCCAAAAAGAAAAGTGAAAAATGAAGATTAATTTACAACAAAAATGCAGGCGAAGAACTAATGAAGGCAATATCAAATTTTAAAGAATGGTTGACCCTAAATGTAGAATGCCTGCTCCCAGTCTCCCACACTTCCAACAATACAGAAAAGCTAGTCTTTGGAGTAAGTTCTTTCTACTCTCCCAAGCAAATATTTTGTCTCAGCCAGGTTCGTCATGATTCATATATAGAAGAAGTTGATGTGGAATGGAAAAGAAAAATACATCAGAAAATTGAGGCATTGCACAAAGGATTTAAAACTCCGACAAAGAAAACCTTTGAATCTCAGTTTTCATTGATTAATGGAAAGAAGCAACAATGTGAAACAAAATCACAATTGTCAAAATCCATGGTCACGTTCTACTATATAAGAGAGGAAACGAACTTTTAAAACAAAAGGAAATCATGCATAAAAATTTATTTACAATAATGGGTAGAATCATAGTATTTATTAAAGTTCTCCATCAGACTACTTGACATAATGATGCCATTAAACCAATCCTCTATCATTCTAGTGAAAGATGTCTGTAAAATGCATGTGCGCAGGCACCACTATATATAAAAATGTCCCAAAGCATCCAATTAATCTGATCTTATCAGTTCTACTTGAACAAACTTGCAAACTTGCATCATTAAATGAGGCTAATCTTGAGACACTTTATCTGGCATAACCAAATTCACTTTTAAGGTAACCAAAATCACTTTTAAGGATTTGTACGAACACTTAGTAGAAAAAATAAAGCAAAATATTTTTTAAGTGCACAAGAGGGCACACTCACACACACACACACACATACACACACACACACACATATATATATATATATAATTATATATGGAGAGAGAGAGAGGGGTCTGCTGAAGCTTTCCCTCCTCCAACTTACTTTTGCAGTCCCAGCTCTTCCATGCACACTTTTAATTTGTCATGACTGAAATAAGCAAAAACAGCATTGTTAATATTACAATTTTAAATTCAGCATATTCACCAAAAATTTTCAAATATGTTTTGATAGTCAATATATCGACAATGGAAGATCTAAAAGTTGAATACCCCTTGGATAGAAATCTAGCAGCCTTCACATTAGACGGATTCTCCAGCCATTTACTGTACTTTATAAAGCTCTCAATCCAGTGAGAGCATACATCTAAAACCAAAGGAATAGCTTCAGTATTTGGGGGCCCTTCTTTATGCTTGTGTCCAAATGTGCGTTTCGAATTACTGCTGCTGCCGGGATAAAAAGGGATCCAATCCAGCTCTTCACAGACAACCTGTTATATTAACAAATTTTTAGTTTCTTTTTTCATCACATATAATCTTCCTAAGGTTGGTGTATTCTTCTGGCTAACCTCCACATACAGTTGATAGGAACTTATTGCTGACAGCTGAGGATAGTATAGCACACTGCCCCCAATTAGATACCTGCTACAAGAAGATAATAAGGAGCAGAGGAAGTGAGAACTAAATAAGAAAAAAGATGAGCATCTCTAGCTCAGAAATTTGCACCTTATAAATTCTTCAATTGGGCCATCCATGCTTTCAAAACCATTAGCAAATAGAAAGCACTGTGTACTTCTTCCCAAGGCAATGAAAAACCCAAATATGGCCAAATCCCTCTCCAAAACCTGCATTACAATAGAACAAAGGGTGAAGAAGGACCAATAACTTTTATAATTTGCAGATTTAGGAGAAAAGCTGAATATCATTGAGTAATAACTCCTTAAAACCATTGTAGATAAACAGTAAAGGATGGTAAATTAACAAAGTCATATTTAAACTATTTTGCACCTTATATTCTGCCAAGGATACACGAACTTGTCAACATAACTGTGAAGACAATATCATCAGGCTTATCTCCAAGTGTTAAGCCTGTATTAAATGCTTCACCTTAATATCGAATTCCAAGGTGAAAAGGGCAAAAGCTCAATATATTCCAGATGTGGTGATTGGTTTCTAAGCCTGAGAGGTTTTATCTCAAAATCTAGACATGATCATCACATAAGGGAGTTGTGCTAATCATAGGACAGCTGGGAATGTCACTTGGAAGTGTGAAAGATTAAGTTAGTCAGGTTGTTATGGAGTAAGTTAAATAACTACCTCAGGATTTTTGTTTCTTGGAGCTGGTTTTGGAAGGCCATATCTTGTGATTGTCTGAAAGGATTGTTCAGTTGAAACAACTTGCAACTGAAAGCTGGTGTCGCAAGCTTTCAACCAGTGAATCTAACAGGATCTGAAGTTGGGCTTGCATGAAAAGGTGAGGTATATGCTGAGAAGTTCCCCAACTGAAGCCAACTGAACTCCCCAACAAAATGGTGGCAGAAAGAATGAAACAAGTCTTGCTCGAAAGGGTGAGGTGTATGCTGAATAGCTCAGGATTACCAAAGTCTGGGGTGAGATAGCTACTACAGCAGCCTATCTGATAGACAGAAGTCCTTCAACAGCCCTGAAGTTTAAAACTCCTGAAGCGGTGTGGTCAGGTCATCCACCATATAACAGGAATTCAAGAGCTAATGGGTGTATGGCATATGCTCATCCTAAGAAGATAAGCTTGAGCCTAGAGCTGTGAAATGTGTTCTAATAGGCTATCGTACTGGGGGTTGTATCTTCAGTGGGGATGTAACTTTTGATGAAAATTGCATGCCTCTTAAAAGTGAAACAGGTGTAAGCTCGGTAAAGCTCCTGAGATTCCTACACACCTTGAGGTGGAGCCTCAGGACATCAGAAGTCATGCTCATGAGATTCAGGATGAGCATGAGAGTGATGCAGAAAGTGAAACTTATAATCAGGGATATCAGTAGGCTAGGGATAGAGCGAGAAGACAGATTCATCCTCCACAAAGGTATGGACATGATGATATGGTCTCATTTGTTTTGTGTACTGCTCTTGAGGTCGAGCAGTTTGAACAAAGAGTTACACTGAAGCTATCAGTAGCAGAGAAAAAATGAAGTGGATCATAGCTATGGAAGAAGAGTTAGCTTCACTTGAAAAGAATCAGACATGGGAAATTGTGGACAAGCCCAAGAACAAGAAATTGGTAGAGTGTAGATGGATATTCAAGAAGAAACAGAAGTAATGAAGGATGGAGGTATCAGATACAGGCTAGACTGTTAACAAGGGCATCACACAGAGAGAAGGTGTGGGTTTTACGGAAATCTTCTCACCAGTAGTAAAGCACTGCAGTATTAGAATTCTTTTAGCATTGCCAGCTCAATATAATCTGGAATTGCACCAGATGGATGTTATAACAGCTTTCCTTCAAGGGAAGTATCTTTGAAGATTTATATGAAAGTACAGAGGAAGTGTATGTCTCAGATGCTGATGATAAGGTGTGCTTGCTAAAGAAGTCTTCGTACGGATCAAAGCAGAGCCATAGGCAGTGGTATCTCAAAGTTGATGAGTTCATAACCTCAGCTGGTTTTGTCAGAAGTAAATATGACAGCTGTGTTTATGTAAAAGGGGTTTCAAGTCTTAGAACCTATTACTACTGTATGTTGATGTCCTGCACATAGCTAGTAATACTATGAAGGGTATTGAAGCTGATAAAGAGCTTCTGAAAGCTGAATTTGAAATGAAAGACTTAGGCCTGGCAAAGGTAAACTAGGCATGGAGATTAAAAGGGAAGAAATTCTATTCAGCTTTGTCAAGTCTCTGTTGGAGTTAAGGGAAGTGGAATCACAAAAACGCAAATATTAAAAGAAAAGAACAACGAGAGCTACTCTCGTCCCACGCCTCAAAGGCTGAAATTTTCCAATTCTTATTAATCTCCTCCCTAACAATAAAACAAGCAGCAAATAAATAGATTTCCTAACCCTGACCCTAACTTAGGCCCTAAGAAACTAAGCCCATGGGCCAATTTATTTCATAACTTAAAATAAAATTCTAAACAATAATTAATTAAAAATGAGGTGTGTATCAGTCTCATACTTAAGAAAGTGCTTGAGAAATTCAGGATGAATCAAGCAAAGGCTGTTGCAACACCTTTAGGACAACATAAGAAGTTATTAGTACAGCAATGTCGTAAAGATGGTCAGGAAAGGTCTCAAATGAACAAAGTACCCTATGCAACCTCACTACCTCAGTGGGAAGCTTTATGCATGCCATGGTCTGTTGTAGACCCAATTTGACTCATTGAATGAGTGTAGTTAGTAGGTATATGGGTGATCCAGGGAAAGCACACTGGGAGGCAATGACATGGAGCATGAGATGTGTGCTTGGCACAGTCAATAAGGGACTGAAGTTCAAAGATACAGTGAAGAAGGAGAGGCACTAGCGGGATATGCTGATTCAGATTATGCTGCTTGATACTAGAAAATCTTTGATTGGTTATGTGTTTACCCTATTTGGAACAACTATCTAATGGAGAACAACACATCAGTCTGTTGTTGCATTATCTTCTACTGAATCTGAGTTTCTGGCTCTTACAGAAGCAGTAAAAGAAAGCATCTGGTTAAAGGGTATCTTGAATGAGTTTGGGATATATCAGAAGTGTGTGACAATGTATTGTGATAATCAGAGTGCACTACATCTGGCAAAGCATCAAAGCTATCATGAGAGAACAAAACACATAGAGGTTAAGTTCTACTTCATTAGATATATGATTGAGAAGGGTAAGTAGCAAAAATAGCTACTGAAGAAAATCCAGCGGATGCTTTCACAAAAGCATTACCTAAGGCAAAGTTTGAGCTTTGTCTAAGGCTCATTGGGATGTGTTAAACCTCGGAGGAGGGTGCTGCTCAAGCAAGAGCAGAAGTGGGTGCTTCAATGGGAATCTGTTGTTGATCTAGAGATAAGGTGGAGATTTGAGAGGATTTATCTCAAAATCAAGAGATGATCATCACATAAGGGAATTGTCTTGATCATAGGAATGCTGGTAATGTCACTTGGAAGTGTGAAATCAAGTTAGTTTGGGTGTTAGGGAGTTAGTTAAATAACTACCTCTAGTGATGTAAAATGAGTCAAGCCATTTGCGAACTATTCGGAGCTCGGCTCGAAAAATAAACGTTCGAGTTCATTCATTAAATTTCACGAGTCGAGCTTAAGCCCAAAATTGAGCTAGATTTTTTATCGAGCCAAGCTCGAGCCTGTAAGTATTTTGTTCGAAAGCTCGCGAACATGTTCACTTACAAGGCTCATGAACAGGACTCGTGAATAAGGCTCACGAACAGGACTCGTGAACAAGGCCCGCGAGCATGCTCATTAAGGGCTCGCAAACAGGCTCGATTAATTTATATATTTATATACATATGTATAAAATTTTAAAATAAAAATTAATTTATAAATTATAATAAAAAAATAGATGAACTGCAAGTGAAAAAATGATTCAAACATGATCTCTAAGATGAGTAAGCCAACGATCAGCCACCAGACCTTAATTTTATATTAGTTTTTCTATAATATATATTTAACTTTTCTAAGATATTAAATATAAAGACTTCAAATTCAACCAAAATTGAATATTCAATCTATAGTTACAATACATACATATATATATATATATATATATATATATCTATATCTATATATATATATATCTTTCTTATGACAAACACGCAAATTTTGCACTATACTTTCTTTTTGAATGTTATTACTCATTTCACTACATGGTATTACTCATTTTATTGAATGCTATTTCCCAAAAACTAGTTGCACCTGTGCAATCCAATTGAATTATATTGTGTGGTATTTACTTTTTTTGAGATGGATTTTCATTTTGTAGTTATGTGCTTTTGAATCTTGTCTCGAGCTTAGCTCGTTTAATTTGTTAATGAGCTTTTTGTGAGCTCGAGCTAGAACTATATTTCATTAACTCTCAAATGAACTTTTTTTCGAGCTAAGCTCGAACTAAGATCAATTACCTTCTTAACGAGCTTTTGACGAGCCGAATATTTTACATTCGAGCCGAGCTCGTGCTCAAAAATTAAAGTTCTAGTGGAGCTTGAGCCAAGCTCGATTGCCGAGCTCTAGCCTGGTCGTATTCTGGCTCGGCTTGTTTACATCACTAACTACCTCAAGATTTTTGTTTCTTGGAGCTGATTTTGGAAGGGCATATCCTGTGATTGGCTGAATGGATTATTCAGTTGAAACAACTTGCAACTGAAAGCCGGTGTTGCGTTCAACCAGTGAAACTAACAGGATCCGAAGCCAACTGGGATCACTTATATAAGGACTCAAAGTGAAAAGAGAAAATGCAGTTTTCACTTAGACTGTTGTATGATTTGATCGAGTGCTAGAATTAGTTTTCTGAGCTTAAACTCAAGAGAGAGTTATTGTAAATCCTTAGTGTATCTTCATCAATAAAGACTGGGCTTCACAAAGTGGATGTAGATCATATTGATCGAACCACTATAAAATCTTGTGTCTTCTCTTGTTTCTTCATTCAATTTTTCTTATTTGTTCTTGGTGAAAGTTATTCGATCATAGAGAGTTTCATCTTGTGAGATTATTAGAGTATTGAAGGTATATCGACCCTCAGAAATTCGACAACTTCATATACTACTCAACTAAAAGAGTTGGGGACAGGTCAAAAAAACTTTGCAAACAATCGTAATAATGTATAACATAGCCCTTCAATATGATAAGATAAATCTCTTGACATTTAAAAAAAAAAGATCATTTCCACTAAATCTTTAAAATGCACATAATTATGCAAAAGCATGCTGGCAGCTAAAATTTGATGAATCAAATATGTAAAACTAAGAAACAAATGTTGTTTTGGCTCTCTCCTTTTCTGGGTGTTTTTTTTTTTAATCATGGCTTCATATTCAAGGGATTGGTCATGGATCAACAATTAAAGCATGCGCAAACACAAACAGAAGCTTCTTGCGGACTGACCTCAATACTTTCACTAGTAGTGAGTGTGGACCATATTCGCTCACGATCAATAGCTCGCTGCAGCTGCTTTTGTACTAAACCCACCCAAAACACAATCTCTTCAGCACTAAACTCATTCTTGAATCTGCATGCAGCAGCTCTTGAACCAAAGTGGACAAGAAATTCTCTGCGCAGGCCAATTTCCTTTATTGAATGGTACGCTTGGCGAACAGGAACAAATTCAACCAGCATATCCATCAATCTACCAGTTATTTCTGGAATAATCGAAAAGAATTGAGCACAAGACACTTTTGTTGACCCAAGTTTCATGATTGCTGAGATGCAACTAAGGGCTAGCATGAGAAGGGATATGTCACTTGAATTGCCTGAAACTGAAGACAAGCCTTTTCTGTACCTGTGAAATAAAGAAACACAGAGAAATAGTGTTGGTCTTGCTGATGAATATATGCAGGTTTAATAAAAGCTTCATAGTAGTCAAAAGCGTTAGTGGGAACTAAAGCGCTAGAAAATCCCATCTCCCGAGGAGCCAAGAAAAATTAAAGCACACACCAGAGCAAAATCAGACTTCAGACACTAGTAAGTACTCTTAATATAGATATACCCAAAAAAAATGTATGTGTACCTGTTCTTTCTTTAAAAGAAATGCAACAAAAATGAACAAACAAGAAGAGACTTCTAAGCAATGAATTAGGTTTCTTCTCCTATGATATTTTCAGTATTTCAGAGATATGTTTTAATTACTAAAAGTTTCAGTCTAACTTAAATCATAAACAAAGGTCTCTCCCAAGTATATCTTAAGATCAGGTGTGGACCAAGGTATTCTGAGGTGCACCAGGATCGACTAGTGCCTTCTTGATCTCACGAAGAGATGTACTAAGTGTGCTTTTTTTAATATGGTAACTTCTAAGCATATGGTATAGTACTTCAAAAGGAGATTATTACTTACACTGCATTGGCTGGGGCAAAACGCTGCTCCTTCTCAAAATAATTCACGAAACTGGTCATCGCAACTGGGATTTGCTCGGACCAAAACCAGTCATAAGCTTGAGGCTGTTTGGCCAACAACTTATCTCTAATTACACTCTCTAAAGGAGCACATTGCTTTGATAAGCTACACAAATGTAAGTAATAAAGTGTTAAAGAATAATTAACTGCAAACAGGAATTCACAAGGACTGCACCACATTGCAGGGGGAATAATAACTATCAAGCCAAAACTACAAAAAGGTAAACTTGAGAAGCAAACAAGACAATGCCAAGCTCTTGTAACCCTGTGCATGTAACACCCAGTAAACAGCATGAAAAAACCAACGACAAGTGTAGCAAATAATTAACAAGTAAACAAAAAAATGAAAATGCGACAACATAAAACAGAGAATACTATATACTAGGGTCCACCTTCATCCTATACTAAATCAAACCAATGGTATAAACAAATCAGAAGCCAAATAACCAAAATGGATTCTTACCTCCTATGCACAAATACATTGATGTCTCTGTCTCTTCCATCTCCTCGAGAAGAAATCTCAATTGCTGCTTGCAGAAGGGAGTATACAGATGCCTGTAGTAATTTAAAATCTTTAGAAAACCTATACAAATGATAAGTTGAAGGTCAACCAGGTAAGATCAATTTTCTCCATTTTACAATGTGGAAGTAAAGATGATGATGTAAACATGCTACGAGTGTCAGGCCCTGTACTTTAAATATGATTTGTCGTTAAGAAGCAAGAATAAAGAAGGAAAAGGTAGTCAATTTTTCTTTCAAATTTTCACACAATAATTTTTGGATAATTGTAAAATTAATTAACAGTGGACTAATCTTATAAAAATAAACCACTAGTGGCCAAAATATATGTTTAGGAATCTTCGGAATCAATTCCTACAAATGGGGGCCAGGATTTATGCACTGTCTACAGGTATCTGCAGCTTCACCACTAGCTAGGAGTGATCAAGTGAGGAAGCACAATATATCATAAGGCCTTTCAAAATTGCTTCTGGTTAGATCCAGAATTTATTCCACAGTGAAGAAAATATTCACCATCTATATCAGGCCGACGAAATAGAAATTCCTTAGTACAAGTGTAAGTCCCATATCTTGGCCTTCTTCGATAATTACTAAGACGTGAAATTTTATATGCCATATATATATGTATATATATATTGCTTCAGGTTTTAGAATACCTGAACAAAGGCTTTCAAAATATTATGGTTCCAACATGAATAGCCCTAACACACACAGGTACCAACTCGATAAGTTTCTTTTAAAATTTTAATGCCAACCTGATAAGCAAGTGCCTTAGTCCAAGCATTTTTGTCTACTCCAAGCCAGGCAGTAGAGAACCAGGTTATCTTTGATGAAGAGCTTTGTTCTTTAATTGCCAGCTCAAATACCCTTGCAACATCATGCAATAACTGAACCAGGCCAGTATTGTAGTCCTCATCTTGCAAAGACTGATTTAATTTATACCTCATTTCCTCAACATCAGTATTGGTTCTTGCTTTTGGACTGCCATTAAGTTTCACACCGTCATCAGCAGAAGCCAAAGGCAAAAGCCGATCCATCCTCCTTAATTTGAAAAAAATAATGGATTGTTTTTGAAAATCTGATAATCTGCAGCTAAGACGATATTCACCATTTTCCAAACGGGATATCCTTACATGGCCTTTCTTCCTTGAATAAAAATGATTAAGTGTCGGGTTATCTAAGCCAATAATTTTTCTATTCAAGAAATAGGCTCTGACTGGTTTAACTGGAAGCCATGTACTTGAAGAGCTGCAAATGAAAACAAAAATGATGAGCCAGCCACAGGAATAAAAGCACCAGGATACTACCATTATGACAAGTTAATAATGCACTACAAGTTCTTGAAACCAGTAATATATCACTCATTAAACCTATCAAACTCATAAATAAGTGTTTTCTTTTCTCTTAGCTGGTATAAGATTCAAATAACTGTCTCCCCCAAAAAAAGGCAATCACGCATAAATGAAATACAAAATAAGCAACTTCGATTACTTAGTTAATCTGACTGCACTCCAATCTCCAAGCATAAACAATAAAGAAGGATCCAAACTTATTCTATCCTATCTGAGCTTAGATTTAGTGATAACAGGCATTAAATACTAACCACACATAAGCCAAAACTTACTTCAGATTGCACAGAATTATGAAAATAAAATGAAAACACAAACATCGAAAATAAGAAATTAAAAACCTGGAATTGACGAGGTTCTGGTGGCGCGCGTGGAAAGACATCCACAGCTACAGAGTTTGGCGCAAAGATAACAGCTTCAGAAGTTAAGGCAGACGAAACTGGCAACAGTAAAATGGTGGGAAATTTGGGGAAGAAGAAGCCAGAATATTTTTTATTTTTTATGGAAGTCATTTTTGGGGTTAAGGCGTTGCTGAGGTGGACGTCGGTTTCTATCCGTATACGTGGGGAAGCGAATCATCACATGTAAAACTGGGCCCAAATTTAACCAAACTGGGCCTAGCCTATGTGAATCTAAATTCGGGCTCTGTGTCTCCAAGACCCATCTGGTTTTTTTTTTTTTTGAAAGGAAGACCCATCTGGTTTTATTAAGGCCACTGCCAAATTGCTATTCTAATCCTTTTGGACATGGTTTCAAGTTTGAAGATTGGCAAATTGCATTCTAATCTACTAACCACCTTTTACTCAACTTTCAATTTAATTCTGAGCTTCACGATTATTATAAAAAATCCCAACCTTTTAAAAAGTTTCAATTCGATACACATTTTTTTTCCGGCCAACAACTGATAACGTGTCTCGCCGGAGCGCTTGAAATGTTGTCATGCTGGCTTACACGTGTGAAATACTTTTTTGGTTAATTCTATATAAATACACCACATTTTACTCAACTTTCAATTTAATCCTGAGTTCACTATTATTATAAAAAAATCCCAACATTTTAAAGAGTTTCAATTCGATACATTTTTTTTTTCCGGCCAGCAACTAATGATGTGTCTCGTCGGAGCGCGTGAAATGTTGTCACGTTAGCGTACACGTGTGAAATTACATTTTTATATTTTATTTTTTTCCACATCATATATTATATATATATAAATAACAAAATTTTATATTAAAATATTTTTTGAATGAGAAATACTATGGAAAAAAATAATTTTCCACCATATTCAAGTGGGACTTGAAAAAACTGTGTTAATGGTACCGAATATCAAAACCATAAAAGGTGGTGTATTTATATAGAATTAAGTGGTGATATTCAGTACCATTAACACAGTTTTTTCAAGTCCCTCTTGAATATGGTGGAAATCGTTTTTTTCCATAGTATTTCTCATTCAAAATATATTTTTTAATATAAAATTTTGTTATTTTTTATATATATAATATATGATGTAGAAAAAAATAAAATATAAAAAGTAATTTCACACGTTTATGCCAGCGTGACAACATTTCACACGCTTCGGCGAGACACGTCATCAGTTTCTGACCGGAAAAAAAATGTGTATCGAATTGAAAACTCTTTAAAAGGTTGGGATATTTTATAATAATCGTGAACTCATGATTCAATTGAAAGTTGAGTAAAAAGGTGGTGTATTTATATAGAATTAACCAAAAAAGTATTTCACACGTGTACGCCAGCGTGGCAACATTTCACACGCTCCGCCGAGACACGTCATCAGTTGCTGGCCGGAACAAAAAAAGTGTATCGAATTGAAATTTTTTAAAAGGTTGGGATTTTTTACAATAATCATGAAGCTCATGATTAAATTGAAAGTTGAGTAAAAGGTGGTGTATTTATATAAAATTAACCCTTCAAAATATTTTTACGGTAAAACTAGAGCCGGAAAATTGGGCCGCCTAATCCATTTGTCCAAATTATATTTAAGGTTGGGTTGAACTGGCCTATTTTTAAATTTGGCCAGTAAAATAAAGTTAAACTTAGTTTTACCTAAACTGTGGGCTAATGAGTCAAACCAGATCATTTAATTTTTTTTAGGTATAGTGAGCACAGTATTATAAGTACAACATAACACAATACACTTCTGTAATTCACATATATATTTTATATATTCTTAGAGGGTGTTCTTTTTTGGATTTAAAATCTAAAACACATTCTAGTTTGGATTTTGAAAACAAATTTTTTAAATTCTAACTCTAGCCCCCTATAATAACCTATATAAATATATCAATTTATTATTATATTTTTACTTCACTCAATATGTATTCTACTTTTATTTTCTCTTATATTAAGTTAAAACATGCCCTACTAAAAAATGCAAAACGAACACAAATTTTGAAATCTCCTAAATTATAAAAACTACTTGTTTTGAAAAAATTAAATTTTAAAAGTCACTTAAAACCCAAGAAGAACATCTTCTTAGTGTTTAACAACACTAGTTAGAAATTTATAAAACAGAATAAAAATCACAAGTTCAAATATATTTCAAAGAGAAAAAAAGATCATTAGTCATTATAATACCAATATTGATGGGCGAGCAAGATTAACATGTACTCTGAAGATAATTATATGACAAGTACAAGTTGCTGAGTAGAAAAGAGGAAAGAGTGAGCAGCTTGAGTGTGGCAATGCCCAAAAGCTACTCGCTTCCCTAACATATGAGTTGGCAACCTTCTAGAGTTGCTCGCCACTCTCAAGTATGCCCAATCAGCCCAATGGAATCCAAGGCAGAGTTGAAAAATTGGCTGTTGGTCACCCAAGAAGTCCAATGATGCAAATGTGATGAATCAATAACCAATAAATGGGGAAATTTCACGCATGCAAGCTTAGGGTGTAAAATTCTTTCACCACCTTTGCATGGTTTCAAGGAAATGGGAAACTGAAGATTTGAACTTGTGAAGATTTGAAATCATTAGACTTGTTGAAAATTTTTACCTTAACTACTGGAAGAAGAAAACAAAAACGTGACACGAGAAGAGTCTCACTCACATTCCACCTCCCATAGATGGAGACGATGAGATACGAGGAAAGCTACTACAGAAGCAAGACCACCATAACCACAAGCTATTTTGAATGTACCAACTGAGACACAGATAAACCCTGAACTTGAGTCGATGATCAAAACCCCTGAGGACATAGAATGGATCATTGCATGTTGAGGGAATTGTAGAGACAACAGGCCTTTGCTGCTCATCTACCAACCATCCAACCTGCACCCACGGAGATAAGACCCACATCTGATTGAGCGAGCACCAAAACCTCGACGCGAGCAACAGAGCAGGAAGCAAGCAACGGTCATGCGCAGTACTAGGATTCTGGAGGCTAATAAAAATGAGATAGCGACTAAGACCGCGTCTTACATGAGGGTTGTAAACGAATCAAATAATTTTGCATCGATTCGATATTCGTTTGATATTCGTATTTGAAATTTTATGATTCAATTTCGATTACAAATATTCGATTCGATTCGATTATTATTCAAATACGAATACAAAATAATGATATTCGATTCGATATTCGTAAATATTCGATTAAATATTTTTTATAAATATTATAATGACAATAGTTAGTATAATTATTGCTATTATTATTATTATTTTCAAGATTATTGACTATTAGAAATTTATGGCTACTATAATTACTATTATTTTAAGGATGTAAGCTCATTAGATAATAATCTAGATACCATATGCACCTATATTTCAAACTCTCACTCGATGGTTGTAAATGAATCAAATACTTTTGGTTCGATTAGGTATTCGTATTCGAATTATGATATTCGAAATTTTATTATTCAAATTCGATTCGAATTCGTTTACAAATATTCGATTCGATTATTATTCAAATACAAATACAAAATTTTGATATTCGATTCAATTCGATTCGTTTACAACCCTACGAGCAGCAAGCACCCCTAGCATGTTGTTATCAACTTGGATATATAATACCAAAATACTCCACAATTGAGCTGCCACTCACGGACACTAGAGCTCGAGGCTGTAGTCAAATGATGGAGCGAGGAACCTTTACCAAATATCTCCATAATTTTGGTAAAAGAATCTCAATAAATGTAAAGGAAAGAAAAGGTTAAAATGGCCTTTTTTTTTTACCTTGGAGGAAACAAGAAATGAAGGAAGTTTTGCCAGAAATCTTCTCAAAGCCTTAAAAAACTCTTTCTATCTTTTATCTCTATGGATGCTAGGTGAAGAACGAAAAACATAAACCACCCATAGATCTGTCTTTATAGATTTTAAGGGGGAAGACTAGTTGCAAATAGTACTTCAAATTTCTTAAGCAGTTCCAAATATTTGGGAACATTTGCATCTTTTGGGCTTCAAATGCGCCAACTCGAATCAAGGTGTTAGTTCACGTGCTTTCCAGATGGGTAGGTGTATGATGACTATCTCCATCTCAAAAGAGGTTGAATACTATTCTACCAAATTAGGTAGAGAATCTTGCTTTGTGTAAGAAATATTTTGTTAGAGCTTAGTTGGCACCCTCTATTAGGTCAGAGTCTATTCGTATCTCTTACAACCCAAGTATGGGTCAATCCATGCATTTAATGCATGGATCATAAGAGACATTGACTGCAAACATTTCTTGTGCTATAAATAAGAGCTTCCAAGGACATAATAAATGATCCAAAAATATTAAGTCTAAGCCTAATAAACTTAGAACTATCTTGTGCATTTATTAATTTCCATAGATTTTATAAGAGTTCTTCAATGATTGTCAAATTCATCATTCAATCATTTAAATTATTTTTTTATTAAATTATAAAGCCACATCCACAATTTATCCATTGATATATATTGGGTAATGACACATACAAATTATAATAATCAACTCAAATGTCTCATCTATGTTAAATTTCAAAAAATATTCAACTGAATTCAAATGCCCACCAACTATAATAATATACAACTGAAATGCCTTGTATATATATACGTAGAATGCATTCACATAATACAAACACAATTTCACCATTTACTAACAACAAAAAATGCAATTTCAAGTGGATACATTGTTTGAATGAAATTCAAACTTTAGAAAAGAAAATAGAGTAACAAGTTTTAAATAAATAAACTTAGATAATTTAGTTTTATGAATGCCCAGTAATTAATCTCAAACAACATGTACCAAATCTGCAAAATACATGGGTTTGAAAGAAGCGGAGGAGCAATTACAAATCTCTTTAGAACAAACAAATTTGGGGATGAATGCAAAGTATCAATGCTAAAAAAATGAAAAATTTGTGAAAAATCTAAACATTCAAGATGAAAAAAGAGATCCTCGGATATGAAATGGGGAAGAACAAACTATGAGTTTGTGAACCATGTTGTAAAAAGTAGTCGATAATGGTGGAAACAACAAACCTTTTGGTCACACATTTTTTAATAAGATCGATATTGTGGTTTTTTCTTTTCCATTCGCTGCAAAGTGAAAGGAGTCTTCGCGGATGGTATGTTGGAAATGAAGTTTTGTCTACAATTAGGTCGCATAGACAATAAAAAGGAAATTAACAAGATTTCTGATTGAATGTTTCTCTTCACTTTCAGTGAGAGATATGGAGTAGCACCCTTTCGTATGTTACATAATGGTAATTAGAACAGTGGATTGACGAGTTATGAACATACTTAATGTAGTGTGGCGATGGCTATAGAGGGTATAGAAGACAATGAAAATATGCTACCAAACTCTGATATTATGGGTGAGTTGGATTATTTTTGCCCTAACTTACCCCCTACCAAACAAGCGAATTAACTATTATATGTATATTGTGATCGCTAAAGCTCACAATCTCATTTACCACTAGTAATATACCTAGAGTTGTTATTCAAGCCAAACCGAGTGATTGATACTCAGCTCAATCCGAGCACTTATTGAGCCAAAGTTGGCTCAACTCAATAATATAAACGAGTTTAAAGTAGTACTCGACTAGCTAACGAGTTCAATGAGCATAACTAGTTTATCGAGCAGAGCCTAATGAGCCTAGTGGAATTATAAAAAAAATTGACTATTGAACCTAACAAGTCGAACTCGAGCTGGCTCATTAGTTTATCAAATATTTTACGAGTTCGAGCTTGGATCATTTATCAAAATAAACGAGCCTTAGTAAGCTATGACGAGTTGAGCTAATGAGCAGCTGATTTCTTTTAACAACTCTAAATGTACCCTAGTAAGACAATTCAAAGTAAATTTGTTAATGTTTTATTTAACACATATTTAGGTGCTAAAAGTTAGATTTTGAAATTTAAAATTCATTTAAGTTTTGAGGTTTAAAATTTTATTTTTAAAAGCCTAATATCACGTCTATGTATAATCTATAAAAATAGTATACCGATTACATCATCTTAACTATAACTTTAGTATCACTGTATTCAATATCATTTTGATCAAAGTTACATCCTCTCTCATCTATTAAATAATTATAATCACAGAAATGATCATATGTCCATCAGTGTGCACAAACTTATATGTGGCCATCATGAATGTAATAGTAACACATGTGAATTTAAGTGATGATATAAAATAATAGTTGGCCCCTATTATCATGTCACTGTTACATTCGTGGTGAATATATAAGTTTGTGCCCGTCTGTGAACATGTGATCATTTTTTTGTAATAATCATCTACTCATTATGATCACATTCAACATATAGTATAATAATATAACTCTTACATTATAAAATTACATTACAACCTATTGCGGACCAAATAATTCAAAGTCAACTCAATACTAGCTAGTCATGCCTATCAAACAGCTAAAAGAGCCTAAGAATCCTTAGGTACCAAAAAAATAACATCATCACAATGTCTCCAAACAGGCGACCACATGAGTGGAAATCCAGTCAACATATCACATTTCATCAGTCAAGATGCATCAAGAGACCTCAAGACGACCAAAGAGAGAAGACTAGACATCATCGATGGTCATGAAGACTTAATGCACGTCTGAAGATCTTATCCAAATGAGGAAAGAATCAATCACATCAATAACAGTTGGAGATTGTTCTATCAAATTAGATATATAATTATGTCTTATGTAAGAAAAATATTTTACTAAAGCTTAGTTGAGACCCCCCTATTGGGTTAGGGTCTATTTATACAGACAATCGCTTGCAGCCCAAGTGTGAGCAAAATTTATGCAATTTAATACGTGGATTCTAGGAGACAATAACTCCAAACATTTCTTTGTACTGTAAATATAACATTCAAAACTCTTAATAAAGGATACAAACTTTCAAGTACTAGTTTATACGTAGACTTGAAAAATCTTTGAGTTATTTATTACTTTCTTATTCATGTTCTTGAGGATTAATTCCATTCTCAATCATTTTATTTGTAGTTATAGTAGTTCCCAAAAGACACATTAACCCTACTAAAAAAACACAAAATAAACACATATTTTAAAAATTAACTTTCCAAAATTCTCTTAATTTTAAAATTCACTTACATTCGAAAAAAGGAAAAAAAATCACCTTGATGGTCGGGTATTTAAACTTTTTAATAAAATAAAAAAGATAGATAAATTACAATACAAATACAATGTAATTAAAATGTGAAATTCCAAAAGTGTGTAAAACTTCAGTCTACCAATGTATGCCATATATTTTGATCATATTCATAGAAAGAGGAAATTAACCTTAAAAGGCCAAAAAAATCGAGCAAAACCGCACTTGCATAAAATGACGACTTATTCATTTACTTTGAAGAATTAGCAAGGAACTTGGATAAAACGTGTTGTGCCTACCTAAATTCTTGTTCAACTCAAATCAATTCAAATGAGAGTTAGTGACTGATTTTGTTTCCAATTATTTAATAGGTGAATCACTTTAAAAAATTAATGTTAAACTCGATTGCAGATGATTGTCTCAGAACAATCGATCATCAATTAGAACCGACACTCATAAATAACGAGGATGTTAATCAACTAGAAGATGATGTGGTAGATTATTTGTGGATTTACAAACATTTTATATTTACTATTTAGATAGTATATTTAACTTTGATATTCAATTTTGGTATTGTTTATATTATTTATAACATCAATTGAACTTGTTGGCATTAATCCATACTACAAGAAAATAAAGTATTGTCCAAGAATTTTGTTAATATGATTATAAATTTTCCAACAAAAAGTTTATAGTGGATATTGCATACTAAGTTTTCTAATTATATAAATATTTTCAGTTCTTACCAACAAAAAATTCTATAGGCAAATTATTTGTAAACAAATTGCTCACATGTATTTAATTATTTAAAAAAATTATTTTGTAGGAAAATTATTTTTCAATTAAGGACACTACTATATGATTGAAAAAAAAATATTATATGCAAATCGGGTATTAATATTACTTTAGTCCCATAACTTTTTTGCCTTTTCGTTTTGGTCACATAATTATTTATTTTTTCCATTTACTTCCATAACAGTTCAAATTTACCCAAATCAGTTCCAAATGGCCAGGAATTGAATCAAACGATGTCGTATTGTTTATGTACCGATCACATTTTTTTGGCGTAATAGATTAATCAGTAATATCATTTTCGTCCAATAAGTTTTCTACTTATTCCTTTTGGTCCCATAAATATTTACTTTTTTCAATTTGATCTCATACTATGAATAAATTATTTACTTGTTGTGTACAATTATTATTAAGTATGAGCTCAAGTCCATAAATGATCGGATAAGGCTCATTAAAAAATGGGTAAGTTATATATAAGACCATTTATAATAGTGTTATTACATAGAGGAATACCAAAAACCCCATATTACAAAGAGGGTCAAAAAATGGGACCCACCTAAAAAAAAGGTGTACCAACTCATGTGGGAGGCTACTGTTACGTAGCTGACTTGATTAGACGCAATCTCTATTCTCACAATCTCAGATACGCACGCTACTGTTCATTCTACCATTTAAATACATCAAACAAATATTCAAATTCATTCGAATTGGTGAAATTCAGAATTTTAGGCGTCGAGGTTTTGGGCGATTCAAGAAATTCGAGGAGATTTTCCAAAATTTGGTGCATAGTGAAAGGAAATCATTTTCCAGTGATAAATTACATGTTATGCATGTATTGTTTAAGTTTTTTGTTGCTGCGATTTTTGAATACTGTTTTTATTTGCTGTGATTACTGCATGTTGTTTAAATGTGTACTTATCAGCTCTGAAATAATGAAATTTTGCTTTGTTTCATAGCTTCAATGACTTGAAATGGGTAGAAAACTGAAAATAAAGAAGAGATATGAATTGATAAGTGGTAGTTCAAGCGAGGACACGGATGTTGATCGAACACCAAAGGGAAAGAAACATGCACGTATTCAGCGCCGTTTACGTTTTAGAGGTTATGGGTTGAATATTTTGTTTTTAAAAATTTCAGGGTTAGGGTTTTGTTGTCAGTTAAGTGTTCAAGTGTTACGAGTTCTAATAGCAACTTCTGGAAAGCAGTATCTCAGGGATCAAGATCTAAACTTAGAGATGTTCCAGTTAATAAGAAAGGTAAAGTCTTGTATATTATACTATTTCAGTGAAAATTCACTTAGATCGCTATAGTTTTTTACTAAAATTCAGGGGAAAGGATTGTCTAGTACATTAGAGCACTTTGGAATCAGGTATTTTTGTTTCATAAATACTGATAATGGTAGCTTTAAGATGATAAAGCAATTCATATTACTTTGAAAATGTAATAGTTACAAAGAACATCAGTCCACGAAGGTTTAAAACTGGTCATTTACGAATTGAATTAGGTTATTAAAACTGACTATGTTGAATTATGACTTTTTTATTAATCATACATGAATCTATTTTGATTCTGTTTTTGCAAAAGATGATAACCATTCTTCAAAGCGATAAAAACGTGGAAGATGTATTGTGGAAGAGATATTTGTACTTCTTAATCAGGTTTGAACTCTGTATATAACATTTGATATTTTGGGATTATTCGACCTATTCATAATTATATTTATTCTCATCTATTGACAAGTTGAAGAGATTCCTACACGTAAGAGGACTTTAAGATCAATGAGAAAAGCTCTTGAATCAGGTTGGTTAGTTATCAAATATACGGTGATGCATTGTAGGATAAAAAACTAATTTCTGTAATATTTGTTGTGTTAAAGAAGCATCAAGCCCTAATGTGCGGAACAAAAGGAGGCGTGTTTCCAAAATATCATGTTCAGGTATTACGATTTCTATTTAATTCTAGCAGTAAAACAATACTACATATGTTACAAAATTCCTAATTAGATATGATGATTTTTTAGAAACTGATAGTCCACAGTACAAACAAAAACTTCATAGTCAACAGTAGTGTCTTATGTATTCTGATTTGGATTCAAAGATTGAAGGTATATTATAAGTTTTGTTTATTTTTCTTGGAGGTTTTCTTATGAATTTATTGTTTGAAAGAGAAATAAATTGTGGTTCTGATGTAGAGCAAGTCAAAATAAGAAGACTAAGGAAACACCAAAAAAGAAAGAAAGTGAGATAAGAAAAGATGAACATGACGTGCAAAGAGATCATGTGAACAAACGTGTTGTACGTCCGCTGAACTATTTTGGTAAGTCCAAATACTACACTCTCACATCATGTAGAGATGTATGAAGAATACACGGGTTGTAATTCAAATATTTGGTTTTGAATATATGGTATGTAGTTTTGCAGATTTAAATGTTTACTTTTTTAATAAATTATTTTTCACCAGGTGGGCTTGATGATGTGCCGAATGAGACACACTTTAGGTCTACTTTTTGCACAGCCGTGAAAGAAATATGTTCTTTGGATTTTGTTGAACGACATATTGGAAAGATGAAGTTTACACCTTTCTGGTTAATGTTTGAATCAATTTACAAGAGATGTAATGCATAAATGTTAAGAAGGTTCCACAAAAATGAACAAGATATTGTAAAGATCATAAGAACTTGCAATATCGAAAAAGAAAGCTTCATTCTGGGAGATCATATGGTGCCACTGCTAAATATTGATGTGATTTATATATTTGGTGTAAGTTGTGGATTGAAGAACAACAACAACATAAACGTAGAAGGCTGTGCAGCAATACTACTAGTAAGTTTTTACATAAGTTGATAAATTCTTTAATATACTGACACCACATATTTATTAATTTTCTATTATACTTGGTGTAGTATTGGCTATATGAACACACTAATCTGGTAAGACCTGATGGAGATATGATGTTTCCAAGATTCTTAAAATGGGATATGAAAGAAGTTCACAAAGCACTTGAACGTGTCAGATTTTCACGGATAACTAATGTAAGTGTATATATATTCATTTATTGTTTTTAAATTCAAAAAAAATTATACAAAAGATTTCAATTTATGATATAGGTTAGAGAATTATGCTTGGGACCGTCTGCAATGGAAAAAGGTAAGCTATTGAATTTGCTACATATGCGAAAAGAGGAGTTCAAGGATACGTATGAATTTTTTTTTTAGTATAGTGGAATTATCATGAGTGACGATGAGGAGCATCATTGTCAGGACAACATTGATGGGCAGGCTAAAAATTCTGCTGAAAACGAAGGTCCAATTTATATTGAACATATTGAGGAGCCTGATAAAGAAACTGCTGGGAAATAATGTCCTGTGTCTACAGAAAATGACAACCATTCAAGCCCATTGGATATATCTGGATTTGGAACTGCATCAGAGAGTACTCAGCAAGACACTGATTATCCTTCATGGAGTATAGGATTGACTCAAGATAATACTATTAACCAAATTCATGAGGTGCTGCAGTCACTAACAAAGGAACTTCAGGATGATCACGAGCAAGTTATATCTAACCTGAAGGAAGATCTTGATAAGATAAAGGCAGAGATGCAGAATGAGAAGAACATGTTTGAAAAGGAGTTATGTGAGAAAGATGAGTGTATCAGACAACTACGTGCAAACAATAAAAAAACAATTAAGGAGCTGAAAAATAAAGAAGAATGCATAACCCAGCTGCGTACAGAAAATGAAGTACTTATGAAGAGAAACGAGGAGTTAAGTACAACAGTGGATGACCAACAAGTATACAATAATCCAGTGTCAAATGATTTTGTTGATGGAAAGTGTAATGATGGTAACAGAGAAATTGTGTTGTTTTCTGACAAATGCTTGGAGTCGAATTATTCTGCTCCAGAAGAATTGCCAGTTGAAGGGCCAAGTGCCACACAATTTTTTGAGGACTCTGCTTCTCTCGACGAGACTGATGCAATAGCAACAGGCTTTCAAAACATGAATGAGGCTGACAATCAAGTCCATGGGCAAACTGATATGACACCATGTGTGAAGGCACCCAGAAGTAATCGTCATCCCAGGCCGAGTTCTTTGGCTATGCATGTAAAGGAACGAACAGTGCTTGATAACAGAAAACCAGTGGAAACAACACCCCAGATGAACACTGCTGATCTGGTCAATTTGGGAAAAGATGAAGATAGTGTTTTTGAAAAGCAAAAGAAGTTGCTGTATAAGAGATTTGCATGGGATGACAGAAGTCAGGCTCTTAGGAAGATATCTGTAGAACTGAAGAATGAAATTGAACATTTCTTAAAGACTGAGGGAGCAAAGTAAGTTTTAACAAAGCATTTTCTAATGAAAATTATGTGAATATTTTGATCAAATAATGGAAAAAAATGTCATACTAACTTTTTGAGTGATGTTTTTTTATATCTTTAGTTATATGCTTTGGATTGGAAGAGAGACTACAGTATCGGTTGGTGAGATAATTGATGTTATGCATAATAAGTGTTACCCAGAGCAGGTACCATTCGTTAAAATACATTTTTTATAGGCTGATATTTTTTATAGTAATAGGAATCAACAATTTTGCGATAATTTTAATATGGCAGGTGATTACTCCATCGGTAGGAGCTGCTGTTGTATAAATATGGAAAGATAAATCCAAAAGCAGCAAGAAGAATGGTTTTTAACTCTAGATGCTGGGTAATATTACACACTTTACTTTTTTTTTTTACCAAAATATAGTTGTTAAATTGTAAAAATAATTTGGTTTGTTCAATTTTTAATAAATATTAAGGATTTGATCAAGGAGGGGGGCAAGGTGCATGGGACCTCTCTGAAAAGGTTAATTGACGATCGCTTAGAGTATTGTCTTGATAAGAAGTTGTTGTTTCCTATGTTAGCAAATGATGGGAGTACCTCAAATCGAAGGTTGGGGTTTCACTGGATGCTTCTAAAGTTTAACGTGAAAAAAGCTGGGTGGACATTTTACAACTCTTTGCCTCCAAGGAGAGGAATGCCTGATGCTCTTCTAAGTGCATCTGCAGTTATTGTAAGTAACCAAATCTAAGTTATTGTTATTTTACATATGGATATAAGTATGTGTTAAATATAATTTAAACATGCAGGCACGATGCATACATGGAAAGGTGCGTGAATTATACAAGAAAGTAGATGGCCAACACCCATACCTGATGAAGTCATTCATATTACCAACTGCAAGAAAATGTTTACAGCAGTATGCAGGATCGATAAACTGTGGGGTTTGTAGTTTGTCATTTGATAGAGAGTCTGATGCTTCGAAAGCCTTTGAAAAAGGGAGAATTCACAATGTTAACAGCTGCAAATTATAGAGTGAAGATGGTAAGGTGGTTCCTTGATCCCAAAAATGTTATTATTTAATGTTAGTAGTGTGTTGGTAAGACCAGTATGTTATTATCTGATCTTAGTGAGTACTTTTGGACATGGGCTGATTTGATTGGGTTTTTAATCGAAGATTGACATTAGTAAGTACTTTGGACATGGAGATATTTTGGTCATGGTAGGTGTTGATAGAATTTGCCGATTGTGTTTGTTATGTGGCTTTACAACGA
>JAPKLY010000109.1:828177-908583 GCA_026898435.1 Prunella vulgaris | reverse complement strand
ATGTGGTCTTGGCACAATACAGTATGTGGCACATTACAATCTTCATTAAGTGCTACACCACTGCATATTAGAAGAACCTTGTTTCTGAAAGTATTTTTTGAATCATTACACAATATCATTGGGTGAAGTTTTTGAAAAGATGTTTTTGAAAGCAGTATTCATTAGGTGCTACACTACTGCATAATGAAAATCAATTTTTTGAATCATTACACAAAATCATTGACGAATATTGAAAAATCAACAACTAGTGGATTGCTGTCAATACAAGGCAAATCTGTACAAAACTTTACTACAAAATTTGAACAGAATCTTCAGTCAGTTTGTTACACTAACCTCAAATTTTTGCATATTAAAGAAATTTGCATACTAACCTAAAAAATTATTTTATCCTCTCAAAAAGTATTTGCTAAATATATTTTGCATCCCTTTTGCTGGATTTTTTTTTGCACCCGAATCTTAAACATTAATAAGCACATAATTTTTTTACTACCAATTTGATAGATGTTTACTTAAGGGGTTTAAATTAATATGCATGAAGAAAAAAAACACAAAGGTATTAATATGCACAAAAAATTATAGATAACATATAAGGCCCACGGTAATATTAATCAATGCAAATGAAAATGAGCCAAAAGCTAATAAAAAAAGAAACACTAAGGTTTTGGGCCTTTTAATTTAAGTAAAATGGGCTCAATTTAGTATTAGCAGGAAATATAAATGAAGCCCACGTTTGTGGGGATATAAACACAACATAGATGGGTTTTAAACAGAATCACATTTATTAACTGAAATAAAGAAATTCAATTGTTGATTTCTAACGGTTAGTCCACAGTGAAAGAAAGCCTTTTAAATAGACCTCAAAACCATTTGTTGCATACATGAATAAAATTCTACTTATAGCCTTCAATACTCATAACATGTCTCAAGCTAACAATTACAGTCAACAATACTCGTATCCCAGATACGGCAGGTCTTATTGCAGAGCTTGTAGATGTCCAACGACAATAAAGGTTTCACAAAGTCAAAACAATCCATGCTGGTTGTATTATAGTTGTGAGAGACATGGATGGTCACATTGGTGCATGCCTCTCAATTGGGATGCTAACCAAGAAGATGATGGAGTCTCAAGTGCAAGAGATATTCATGCCCTTGCAAATATCTATCATACAGCACCAGAGAATGTAGCATACAACATCACTATGCGAACTATATTGGTTTCAAATTTCATCACTATTGTTGTACTGATTTTAATTTTAGGGGCAGCGGCAAAAACTTTTTTGTAATAATTAGTAGCAATAACTATAATGTAGTGCTTTGAAGTAAGCTCTTATATTCAGATTATGTAATATTATAGATTATACTCAGATTTTCAAAACACTTTCCTCTACTTATACCTACCATTTCAAAACATTTTTCCTCTACTTATACCTACATTTACTTATAACTACAAAAAGACACACAACGATAACATGCAAATATCTACCATTACATAAACAAAGTGGAGCTATTTAACACACCAACAATAACTATAGAAAATATTCTATCACCAGTCTTGTATCTGCAATATTGAAAATATTCTATCACCAGCTACACACCCCAAAATGTTAAATGACCATCAACTATTCTTTAGAAAATCAATCTGCAAATACAAATATGGGAAATATAATAGCTTATCATACTTATAATATTTGAGTTGTGTAGTATATAATTTTTTGTAGTATTTGTTTGCCTAATATGTGTATGCAATCACAAAAGTGTACGTGGACGTTGTAGTATTTGACATTTGAATAAGTTATAATATCGAACTCCGGGAAACGAGGCTTGATTAAGCTAGTATTGATTGTTTACAATGGTGATTAACTAATGAAATAAGAAATGGTCTTGGTTTCTATCTACTTGCAACAAAGAAGAGTAAATTCTAACTATCACCTTGGTAAGATGAGCAAGTGTTGGAAGTGTGTGCATTGGAGTATTTCAATTATGGGTTCATCTAATCACTTATCAATCCTAGCATGCATAAGTATCACTTGAGGTACTAATAAAGCCAAATGACTCTATTAAATGCTTAGATCTCTCTACAACATTCAATACTCTAATTGTGAGGTTCTTAGCTCCTAATCAATTCTCATTGACATAAAAGCAATAACACAAACACTTGGTGTGCACAAATATCAATCATGAACTTC
Organism: Prunella vulgaris; assembly: GCA_026898435.1. NCBI lineage: Eukaryota > Viridiplantae > Streptophyta > Magnoliopsida > Lamiales > Lamiaceae > Prunella > Prunella vulgaris. The sequence goes on along the minus strand of JAPKLY010000109.1, from coordinate 906,397 downwards.
AATGAATTAACTCAAATCTCATATGTTACTAACTTAAATAGGCTCAAAACATCCAAGTGATTGCACCAAGAGTTCAATCAATCAACAATATAGAGAATTAATACATTAAGTTAACTCATACATGCATGGGATTAATAAGCAATTAAATTAAACCATAATATCCATACACCAATGCAACAAGGGTATTAGCCTATGGCTAATAGGCAATCACAAACTACAATTAAGCTAATAGCAATCATGATTAACACTAATACAAGAGAATTACAAGGAAACTTACCAATTGTAGATGAAATAGGAATACAATCAACAAACCTACAAATGCTATCTTATAATCCGGAACTCCAAACGATAAATCCTACCGTAGAAATGTAGCTAACAATAAGAGGAATCTAATGCACTGAACGGATCGTAAATTCAATGGTTGAATCAAAAGTAATCAAAGAAAGAAAATTGAAGATTAACTACAAACCCAATTGGTAACTACTTCTAATCTCTCTCTAAACTATCTAATGAAAATCTAAAAATGAAATGAAATCTAGATGCTTGAAAATCTGATCCATGGGGTATATATAGTGCTCACATCATTAAGACTCAATTGCCCTTCATTAAATGCACGAAAAGACGACTTTGCCCCTCAAACATGTCAAAAATTGGACTGCCGCTCGAGCACCTTCACAGTTGAGCTCGAAGAGCTGTGATCGAGTGCTCCTTCTCTTGTGGTCAAGTGTGGGCCGGTGCCCTTACAGTGTTGATCCGCTCTATCTGGGCTTGAGTGTGCTCAATCTGGGCTTTGTGCTAGCTCGATCAAAGTACAACCCGCGACGTCCGTTTTCAACTTTTTCTTTTTCGATCATATGGCTCATCCAAGCTTCCTAAGGTCTTCCTCTTGATCATTTAAGCTTCCCCAAATGCTCAAATCATGTTATTTCGTCTTCCTAATCGTGATTTCCTCGATTTCGCCCGATTTAACCTATAAACACAACTTTCTTGCATAAAAGTGTGAATAACACAATATATAGCATATTAGGGTCAATAATGCATACAAATCACTCAATATCATGCTAGAATATACCAAATATGATGCAGTTATCACCCTAATCAGTATTCAGACTTGTATAGCTTTGACAAATACCTAAAATTAAATATTTGAAATTAGGTAGATGATTTTGGCTGAACTGTCTTCCTTCTTTTGGAGAACTCTCCACAGGATGTAATCATTTTAACCTTAGGGCGCCTTGGGGGACGCTTCAAAGCAGTAGGCAGTATCTTGTAATTGGGTACCAAATTCAGAATCTCATATCGCAAGGTATCAAGTACTGGATGGACTGTTCCTCTGTAACAATTCTTGAAAGAACTTGTAAAATAGGCAGGCTCCACATAGTTGCAAATATCATCATGAGACTTACTTATAACAGCCACAACATGGGCACAGGGGAACCCAGGAAGCTGCCATTGAAAACATGAACAAGAGTTGTGTTGAAGGTTAACAACAGCAGAAATGTCTGATTTAACAAAGAACTCATTAGGGGCAGATTGATGAATAGTCCAAGACTTTCCAAATTGTAGGAGCTCATTCCAAAGTACTTTCTTGGATGGGACCAACCCTTCTTTGCATTTTTCAGCCTTGGAACCTCTCTTCACAAACCAATAACAGATTTTAGTCCTAATATAGTCCAGCATATGTGTAATTGGTAGCGACCTAGCATTCAAAATCCATTTGTTAAAGGACTCGGCAGCATTAGATATCATTTCGCCATAACGTGGTATATTGGGAGCGAAGCAAACTGCCCACTTATTGTATGGAATCTGTTGTATCCAATCTGCGGCAGATTACCCAACTTGAATAAACTTCTGAAGTTACTCACTGAAGAGACGCTGATTAGGAGCATATGCACAGGCTTTGAAAATTTCAAGCAATTGTGATCTATTATTTTTCGTCCAGCCACATGAAAAATGACCTCTGAGGTTCATAAGAAGATGATATAAACAGAAAAAATGAATAGGTTCATCCCATACATTATTAAAAGCACTCATCAAACCAAGATTACGATCAGACACATAACATATAGGCTTGTCATGATTGACATATTCACGTATCTTACGTAAGAACCAAGTCCAATTATCAATATTTTCAGTTGATACAACTGCAAAGGCAACAGGAAATAAACCTAAACAAAACAAATTTAAGAAATTAATCAAAATTAGCACAAAGACTGACACATTTAGTTCTAGAAACTTAGTGGAAAATTCGACACAAGAACCTCCGATTCCAAAAATTTGAGAGTAATTTGTGAGAAAAGCTTTGAAGATTTGAATGTGTTCTTGAAGATAGCCAAGAACACTTTGAAGATACACCTTAATTCCCAGTTTCTGACTAAATTACCAGATTCTCGGACACAAAATATAACGAAAAGGATTTTAAACGCATGTGTGTAAATAAATAAACCAAAATTTTGGATAATTTGTTGCATGCAAGGCTAGACAAAACCTTGACAAGATTTACCTTTGCTGGGAAAAGACGACCTTGACGACCTTCTGATTAAAATATAAAAATGTCAAAAGAAAACACCTCTGCTACCACTAGGAGATGGAAGGGTCGCACAAACTAAAACCAGGTTGATGGGGAGACTTCGCGTCGAGCTACCCAAAGGAATGACGCCCCGCGAACTCCTCAGCGAGCTACTGTGGCTCAAGATGAACTGAATCCTGCTTTGAGGAATCTCGCCAATGACCCCGACGAGCTTCAACGAACAATTTCCGCCCTACAAAGGTTGCAGCAAAGGTAGCAGGGCAACCTCACCCAGGTGTCCAGGCGAGCTCCTGCCAATGCGGCCCGGGAGCAGGCGACTAGGCCAACCCAGGCCACCCAAACTAGGGGGCAAGCCAGCGAGCTCCCAGCTGAACAAGAGACGAGCTCTGCGAGAGCTCGCCAATACAGGGAACGGACCGGAAAGGCCAAGGTGGTGGAAGGGCTAGGTTCGCGAGACGGGCGAGCTTCAGCCTACACTGAGGCATCCGCCACCCACCAATCCAGAGAAGGGGAGGTCCTCCGAGGCAGGTTGGGACCCAGACAAGACGAGGGCGAATATGTGGCGGCCCCTGCTTCATCCCAAAGGGAAGAGTCAGATCTACAGCCTCGTAGGTCCGCTCACGATCGTTTAAAGAGGCCCGCGGCTGACAGATTGGGCCCGAACGGAGGCTGCCAGTTCCAACCCGTCACAGAAGGGTTACCCCAAAGTGAGGGACTGCGAGGACGTTGGTCCACGAGGCGCACGACCTTTGAACAGCCTCCACAGGAGGTAGCTCATGATGACGAGCTGGCAACACTAAAGAAGACCGTTGAGCAGTTGCTGATGCAAGTAGCTGCCAAAGCTGGAGGACCTGATGCCACCTCCCTTCCTGCATCTCCATTGGCACCTGCCATCCTAAAAGTACCGGTTCAAAAGAAAATCCAATTCCCAGTGATGTCCGCATACGAAGGAGAATCTGACCCAAAGGTCCATCTGGCCAAATATGTGGACTACATAATCTCGGTAGGTGCCACCGACGCCACTCAGTACAGGAACTTCCCGCTGACCCTCGGGGACCGAGCCCACCGCTGGTTCTCCTCACTCGCCCCAGGGTCAATACAGTCTTTTGGCCAACTCACGCGGGAGTTCTTGGCCCACTTTTCAGGATTCAGGTCATACTTGGCCCAGAAGCACCGGCTCGCCAATATCCACCAAGGAGAGAACGAGACTGACCAGCAGTATTTGGAAAGATTTGACAAAATACTGCTGGAAGGTGAGCCGGTGAGCGAGGATACAAAGATTGTTGCGATGATGGCCGGATTAAAGAATGGCACCGAACTCTGGAAATAGATGCATCTTGCATGCCCGAACACCTACACTGAATTCAGACACAAAACTGGGGTGTACATGGCCATGCAAGAAGCCTTGGTGAAGGAGGTTGGTGCCTCCGATGATAAGAAGCAACATAGGAAGAAGTCCGGGGGGACATACAAAGCTCCTCGAAACTTGAAGGCTTTTGGCGACGGAGACGAGTTCAAGGAAAAACTCAACCAAGTACTTACCGTCTCTATCGACCATTTTTTGTTGCAGTCAAGGACAAGGCAATGTTGAACGAACCTAGGAGGATTCGTCAAAACCACACGAAGCTCAATCCCAATAAGTTTTGCACCTACCATCAATCGATCGGCCACTTCACCAGTGAACGTCGCGACCTCCTCAAGTAATTGTGGAAATTCTATGAGGAGGGAAAGCTGGCCGAATTCGTGAAAAAAGGCGCTAGCAAAGAGAACTAGGATTGAGAGGAGGGAGGTCTCCGATGATGAAGAGGAGGACGAGGACCGACGTGGTCCTCAACACAGACGTAGGGCACCTCCCCAACCTCAGTAAGACCAAGAACCTACCAGAGAACTCCTGGTTCTCGAGGAACATTTTGGAGCTGCAGGAGGTCTCCAAGACGGAAGATCCTCCATATAAAAAAGACAAAGGAAGGCCGAAGTCCGGGCCATTAACCAGGTTCAAGAAGGCAGCTCCAGCTCCAAGCCCGCCACTCAACCTAGAGCCGATCTTACATTCTCCCAGGCGGACTTGGAGGGGATTCTAACTCCCCATAATGACTCGTTAGTGATAAGCGCCAACATCATGAACATCCGAGTTCACAAACTGCTTGTGGACACCGGCGCATTCACCAATATTCTCTTCAAATCCACCTTAGATGCCTTAGGTGATTTTGATTCGTACATAGAACTTAGTAATGCTAGGATAGTAGGGTTCGGAGAAGCTGTAACCGTCCCCGTAGACCAAATTAGGTTGAGCGTCCAACTTGTATCGGCCGAGGACCCAGAGAGGAGACTGACTAGGCTCGTAGATTTCCTCATTGTTGACCAGCAGTCTACCTACAACGGGTTCCTTGGCCGCCCATTTATCAATGAATTCAAAGCGGCGTGTTCGACCTACTACTACTGTCTTAAATTTCCAACTCCTAAAGGTTCCAGAACTGTTAAAGGCGATAAGAATAAGGTTAGGGAATGTTTGCTTCAAATAAAATATGACCAAGTAAAGAAGTCTGTGACGCAGGTTCACATCCTTGAAGAAGACATCCAGATTCTGGTGGATGAGCCAAACATCCTAGACATCATCTCGATCGAAACCGAGTTGATGGAGGTAGGCGACCTGCGGAAATCAACGGCTGAGATTGACCAAGTACCAGAACCTGCGCAAAACACACAACCGACACCCATGGAAGGAGTGGAGGAAACCCAAGCTGGCCAAGTACAAGCACCTACGCAAGCCCAACAACATGTGCCCATGGAAGTAGATACCAATGTTCAAGATAGGAAACCTGCGGGAGATCAAGAACTAGTGCCAATGGAAGTTGATCAAGCTCCCCAGGTTGGAGAATCATCCCAGGTCGAGGAGCCATCTAATCCAACACCTCAAGAAGCAGGAAAAGTTGACGAACCTGCCAAAGTTGATAAAGGTGGAGAAGACATTGAACCTCAAATAGGTCATGAACCAGCGGTGAAGGAGAACCTGGAAGAATTCCTGAAAGACCAAAGGTGGAAGAACCAGAAGAGGAAGGCCACTCCCATGGAGGAACTAATAGCAATCCCGGTGGCCCCGGAAAGAGACTTGGAACTTTTTATAGGTTCCGAGTTGCCAGAACCGTACCGGTCAAAGATGGAGGTTTTTCTCATGTCCAACTTAGACGTATTCGCCTGGTTCCACGAGGATATGACAGGAATCCCGTTGGAGCGCGCATGTCACCGGATCAACATAGATCCGACGAGAAGACCTGTACGCCAAAAGCGAAAAAAGTATGGACCGGACAAATACAAAGCTCTAACCACGGAGGTCTAAAAGCTGTTAGATAACAAGTTGATCAAGGAAGCATTGTGCCCGCAATGGGTGGCGAACCCAGTCCCGGTGAAGAAGCCAAACAGAACATGGAGGCTGTGCATCGACTTCACGGATCTAAACAAGGCGTGCCCAAAAGACAAGTTCCCATTGCCCCACATTGATCGGCTTGTAGATAGCACTGCGAGCCACGAGATGATGACATTCATGGATGCCTTTGCAGGCTATCATCAGATAGCAATGCACCCAAACGACTAGGAGCATACGATGTTCTACACCAACAAAAACATGTACTGCTGGGAGAGGATGCCATTTGGACTTATCAACGCCGGAGCTACCTACCAAAGATTGGTGAACAAAATGTTCGACCAACACATCGGGTATACAATGGAAGTGTACGTGGATGACATAGTTGTCAAGAGTTTGCTAAAGAAGGATCACCTCGACCACCTAAAGCAAACCTTAGACATACTATGCCAGTATAACATGAAGTTAAACCCAAAGAAGAGCAGCTTCGGTGTACATTCGGGGAAGTTCCTGGGACATCTGGTGAGCCAGAGAGGAATAGAGGTTAATTCGACATAGGTCAAGTGCATCATAGAGATGAGCGCACCAGATTTAGTACCGAAGGTTCAAAGATTGATCGGATGTTTGGCAGCTTTGAACCGGTTCATCTCCAGGTCCGGCGATCGGAGTCATCCGTTCTTTGAAGCAATAAAAGCCAACAGACTAAGACACAAAGACGACTTTCGGTGGACAAGTGAATACCAAAAAGCCTTCGAAGATATCAAAGCATACCTAGCAAATACTCAGATTCTGTCAAAGCCGGTACCAGGTGAGAAGCTGTACATGTACCTAGCTGCGTTGGAGGTGGCCATAAGCTCTATCCTAGTTCGAGAAGAGGAAAAGACGCACCTACCAGTGTACTACGTTAGCAATGTCTTACACGAAGCAGAGTTGTGGTACACCCTAACAGAGAAGCTGACCTATGCACTGGTGATGAGTGTTAGAAAGTTGTGGCCCTACTTCTTCTACCATCCAGTAGAGGTGTTGACTACGTTCCCACTACGACAAATACTACATCGGCCAGACACTGCGGTATGCTTGTTGAAATGGTAACTAGAAGTTAGCCAATACGGTATATCCTACGCACCCCGAACAGCAATCAAGGGACAAGCGCTCGCCGATTTCATCATCAAGCAAACTTTCTCACAAGATCCGACGAGGCGGCGTATAGCTCCGTGGCACCTTTACGTAGACGGATCATCAACCAGCACAACAGCAGGAGCCGGTGTAGTGCTGATATGCCCAGATAGATAGGTCTTCACCTCAGCAATCCGGTTCGACTTCAGAGCCACGAACAACGAAGCAGAATACGAGGCGCTCATTGCCGGACTTAGGTTATCATTAGTTGTGGGGGCAACCAATCTTCAGATTTTTGGAGATTCCCAGCTAATAATATCCTAAGTCCGAGGAGAATACGAAGCTAAGGTCCAACAAATGATGATGTACCAGAAGATAGTGGCACATCTGATTTCGATGTTCAAGCAAGTTGATATAAACCAGATTCCAAGGTTGGAAAACACACAAGCTGATGCACTAGGCCGACTAGCTACCAGTAACGGCGAAATAGACGTGACGGAGGTCATCGTCACCAAGCTAAAGAACCCATCGACGTCTGATTATAAAGTAAACCAGACTTCGGGTGGGGGTTAGGAAGGTGGAGAAAATTGGCGCACTCCGATCCAAAAATACTTGAAGGACAGATCAATCCCTGAAGATGCGTGGGAAGCTAGTCGGCTAGTGAAGCAAGCAACCAGATATATGTTGGTGGATGGCCAACTCTAGAAACGTGGATTTTCTCTACCGCTACTCAAATGCTTGTCTGAAAAGCAAGGGTTCGAGGTGTAAGAAGAAATCCACCAAGGAATTTGCGGGAGTCACGCTTGGGGGTAAGCTTTGGCATACAAGACAATTAGACAAGGGTACTACTAGCCCCCCCTCAGAAAAGATGCCATTAGCTTCGCTCGGAAGTGCCGAAAGTGTCAACTTTTTGCACTTAATATCCACTCCCCAGCTACTCAACTTAAATCGGTCTTCAGCCCATGGCCTTTTGCAAAATGGGGTATCGACTAGATCGGCCCATTCCCACCTGGCAGAGGCGGTGTGAAATTTGTCGTAGTTGCGGTAGACTATTACACTAAATGGGCTGAAGCCGAGGCACTTGTGACGGTTACACAAGAAATGATGATTGACTTTATATGGAAAAATCTGATATGCCGATTCGGACTTCCGCAATCAATTGTGATGGACAACGACAGACAGTTCGACGGTCAGAAGTTGAGGGAATTTTGCAATTCATGAAACATTAAGAAGCACTATTCCACTCCGTACCATCCGCAGTCGAACGGCCAAGTAGAAGCAGTGAATAAAATTTTGAAACATGTGCTGAAGATCAGCCTCGAAGATATGAAGGGAAGCTGGGCGGACGAACTTCCAGAGGTTCTATGGTCATACAAAACTTCATACCGAGCAAGTACCAGGGAAACACTGTTTGCCTTAGCCTTCAGAACAGAAGCCGTCATACTGGTGGAGGTTCAGAACAAGACCTGGAAGGTGGTAGGATACGATGAGCAGGAAAACGATAAAGCCCTGGCAGTAGAGAAAGATTTACTCGAAGAAACCAGAGCTTCATCGGAGCTGAAGAATGCCATCTATAAGCAAAGAGCAGAGAAGTATTACAATTCCCAGGTTCGAGATCGAAGATTCAAAATACGGGAGTTGGTACTTAGAAAGAAGTTAGCAACTCCGCCAGGTGTATTCAGGCCAAATTGGGAAGGACCATTCAAAGTCACCACAGCTTGGGCAAATGGAACGTATGACCTCGAAGACATGGAAGGGAAAGCCTCGTCATATACATGGAGCGCGGCACAGCTAAAGAAATTCTATTAGTAACAGTGGAAGGGTTGGAGTATGAAAAGAAGACTATCACGTCGTGAATGCTCAGAAGAAAGCTTATATGCCCCTAATAGAGGAAGCTGCTACATTTCCTTGAGGAGTCTGTCCAAGATCATATGTGTGCCTCCAAATCAGACTTCTGAAATCAAGATGATAGATTCATTGTACAAACGTGTGTCTACATCAGTTTGAAGAGTCGGAAGAAAACAGAGTATACCCAGCTGTTGGCAGTAGAGGAAGGTGAATCGCCACTTGTAATAGACTAGTCGAAGGTTCGCATTAGAAATGTTGATTGCAACCTATGTAAATTGCGTTACTATATGAAGTTAGAGTTTTTAAAAAAATATCAATTGTTCGAAGCTTCGTAATACATAAGGACCAAGGTCCCAAACGTTATAATCTAATTGCTCAAAGGCAAAGGCCGAAGTGTCGAAGGTTAGCGAAAGTATCCTTCTCAAAGGATCACTAAGCGCCTACTGCCCTATGTTAGAAAAATTCACCAAAATGACGATCAAAACGTCTAAGGCAAGGTTCATGAAACCTAATCACCCAAGTGAATTAAAATAAAGTACAACTCGCTGCCTAAAACGGTTTAAGACGAGCAATTCGCGACCCTAAGAGGTGTAAGACGAAGAACATGTACTAAATAAATAAAGTACAGATTCATAGTCCAAAGCGACGTAAAATGAATGATTCGCTTCCCGAAGTGGAATAAGACGAATGAATAAGTACTAAGATATAAAAACGAGCTAATCAAAGATATAACGTGCATAAAATTTAAAGCAAGATAAGTTGAAGCAAAAAGTAATTCATTTAAAAAACACTTAGAAATTTTCTAAGTGTAATAGTGGTGCTAGTTACAAAGCCGACCAGCTGGCCATCTTTAAACTACAAAAAAGCTCCTTCTGGGCGAGCTATACGGGCCCGACGAGCTACAACTACTTGAGAAAAGAAACAAAAACAAAATAAATAAAAAGCTGAGCTAAGAAGCTGGGGCATTCGCCTGGGCGACCTCCGGAACAGTGGGGGCATCAGAAGGAGTAACGGTGGTATCAGTTGGGACCTCGGCATGAGCAACCTCGCTACCAGCAACTTGGCCAGCTGGGGTGAGAGTCGGGGCAACACAGTGATGTTGCCAGTGAGCCCACTGGTGTCCAGCTCACTGGTGTCAAGCATGAGGTCCCCACATGCCTCCTGCAGTTGCTCCATAGTCGGGGGAGTTCGCTCGTCAACTTGCACCTCGTCCTCAGCCTCAACCACAGGGACCTCGAATGTTTGGATGATCTTGAAATGGTCCCGGGTGGAGTCAAGGTTGATTCCATACCCGGCGAGGTTGATCTGGAATTTTGGCCTTCGCCAAGCAATCATCAAACTCCGACACCAGAGCCTCCCACTCATCCTCCTTGTTCATTCGTGCCCATTGAAAGGAACAGATTACTTCGGCAAAACAGAGGATAAAGCCAAGATCCGTGGCGATCACCTTAGCGAGCTCCAAGGCCTCTGGTGAAATTGCAGCATCAGTTTGGCCCCGGAGCTCGGCGATCTCCAACGCCTTAGCGGCGACCTCTTCACGCAACTTGGAGCACTCCACCAAGTTCCCCTTGCTCTGCTCCAGGACGATGCTCACCTCGTCCCTCATCTTGGCGAACTCCTCCTCTCTGGCAGCGAGCTTCTGGTGAGCTAATTCAAGTTCAACCTTTTGACGATTGAAATCAGCCTGAATTTTTCCAGTTTCCTTATAGCATTTTGCTCCGCCGCCAAGGAAGCCTTCACCTTCCCCTCCATCCCGGCGAGCTCATCAACAGCCTTCTTGCGCTCGTCCCCTAACTGGGTGATCAGAGATTTGGCATCATGTCTGATTAGGGTCATAATTGCATCTTTTTGCATCCATTTTTCTATGATTTTAATGTGCTTATATTCATATTTGACCCTAAAATGCTATACATTGTGCATTTAACCTTATTTGGCTAGAAAATTATGTTTTATAGTGAAAACGAGCAAAACCAGCGAAAGATGAGCAAGTTCGTAAAAATCCAGAATTTGTGAATTGATCCAATGGAAGCAAATGATATACCATGTTAAAGAGCTCGAAGAGAGGGTCGCAACGGAAAAAGAATCGAGTAAATCAGAACACTAGAACTCAAGATATGAAGAAAATGAGGAAGTCGAGGATCGACCGAACGGGATCGTGCGCCCACAAGCACGGGATCGTGCGCCTGCTCGCTGGTTTGTGCGCTGAAGGTCCGCACGCACACAAGCACGAACCGGATCGTGCGGCTACAAGGGTAAGGCCGTGCGGTTTGCGAAATCCGGATTTAGGGGCATTTTTGTCTTTTTGTGCGTTTTAATGAAGGGCACTTTGGACTAAACATTGTGAGCACTATAAATACCTCAAGGATCAGATCTATCACCATAATCTTCATTATTCCAAGTTCTTAGATTAGTTTAGAGAGAGAAATAGGTAGTTACTTAGTGGGTTCTTAGTTAGATACAATCTTCTTTCTTCCATAACTTTTGATCCGTCCATCGGATTTTCGATCAGTTTGTTCCTGTATACTCGTAGTGATTAGAGCTTTATTCCTGCGGTTCAATTTTATATTTTGAGCTTTGGATCAAGAGATATCATTTTGGAGGTTTGTAGATTGTATTCAATTTCTTCACCTATGGTAAGTTTTCCTTTAAGTCTCTTGTATTAGTTAATAATCATGATGTTTACATTGTTAATTGTTGATTTTCATTTCCAATTAGGCATGGGCTAATATCCTTGTTGCATGGTTGTATGAATACTATGGTGAATTTAGTTCTTGTTATCCTATGCATGAATTAGTGATCTTGATGGATTAGTTCTCTTATTAATGACTTGTATGAATGCTTGGGATGTTTAATTGGAATGTATGGCTTATATGGTTAGCTATGAAAGGAGAATTGAGCTATAAGAACTTTATGCATACCAAGTATTTGATATTTGGCTTGTATGACCAATGAGAATTGCATATTAGCCTAGACCTCTTAATTGGAGTGTTAGGAGTTGTAGAGAGATCTAGACACCTAATAGAGCCCTTAGCTTGTGTTGTAGAGAGATCTAGACACTAGTTGGCTTGACTAAGACACCAAGAGACCTTTTGCATGCTAGGAAAGATAGGACACTAGAGGAACTATAGTAGGATTACTTCCATGTACACTCCACACTTGCTCACTTCCTAGAGGTGATAGTTAGATTTACTATTTCTTGTTGATTTAGTAGATGCTTTCCTAGCTATCCACCTTTGTAGACATTCAATACTTGCTTGATATCGCATTGTTTCCCTGTGTTCGATATTTAACTTGGTTAACTTGCCACGACAACAACGACCTTGCGTGGAAATCATACACGATTTTGGCAAATAAGTTTTTGGCACCATTGTCGGGGAAACGATCTCTTTGTTAAGCGAGTATTTATTTGTTTACTTGAATGTCTTTGAATGTTGTTGGTTTGTATTATTTTTTTACTTGAGCATCTTTGAATCCCGGCAACGCCAAAATAAGTTTTTGGTGTCGTTGCTAGGGAAACGGTAACTTTGTCAAGCTAGTTGATGTTTGTTTACATTTCTTTTCTTTGTTTTTCCAGTTTGATTTTGACTATTCTTGGTGAGTGTTGATATTTGCTTGATTTTTTGTAGGAGTGAACTTACTTGAAGATGGGCGAATACAACCACTACTCGTATTCTCCACAAAATACATATCCTCCTAATTTCTACATATATCAACCTTACCCATATCAACTACCACCTCAATAATCCTACCACCACCCTTACCATTATCCATATCCTTATTCCTCTCCCTACCCATATCCATATTCATATCCTCCTCCTCCCCACATGTCTAAGGAAGAAGAAGTAGAAAAAAGAAGAGAAAGAGAAAGATGAACAAAAAGAAGACATATGTGATCTAATTGATAGATTTCTTGAAGAGAATCAAGATTTGAATGAGGAAGATTTCAAGATAATCTTGCATTACAATGAAAAAGGATCTCATACACCTTCTTCTTTCACTATTCATTCTAAATCTCTTAATATGGACATTTATGATTCTACTTATTTTGCTAGATTTGATAGGAATCAAGTGAAAGAACAAGAAATGGAGGAGAAGGAAAGAGATGATTCAAGAGGAGAAAAAGACAATAATCAAGAAGAGGTAGATGAATGTCCACTTATGGACATGAGCTTCATGGAGGAAGAACAACAAAATGAAGTGGAAGATGAGCTTCAAGGAGAAATGAGCATTTCTAAACCCTTAAACTCTTCCACTTATGCTTACATTGATAATGTTGTTCATATTGATTTTGTCTTGCCTCTTGATATATTTGATCATAAGTTAGAATTGTGGATCCTCTTGAAAATCTTTGATAGTAGGAAATGGGGGTGGAATGGTGTTTTGAGAAAAAATGAAGAGGGAAATTCTTGTGCTTACAAGTATAAATTGATAATCAAAGTAGGGGTGTGGGATAGAAATCCTACTTGTTTCCTTGATTATGAAGCTTTGAGAGTAGAGTTTGATGGGGACGATGACAAATATCCTTGGCCATGTAGCTAACATTGGTGTCGTCCGGCTAGGGGACGTTAAATCCAAGCGCTAGATGGGAGGCAACCCATCCTTAAAATTTTCTTTCTTATTAGGTTTTCTTTGTAGTTGAGATAGCTTATTTATTTTGATTTGTTTCATATGAGGTAGTGTGTTCTCTTACTTTGGTTGGTGCATGTGATTTACCCTAGTTTGAGGGTGTTGCCTCTTGTATATATGGTGATTTCTTGGTTTACTTGATCTTATACATGCATTGTTTGTTCATTGATTCTTTGCAAATCCTATTTTCATCACTCTTTTCCAAACTTTTAGGATCCTTGATCCGAAAAAGTTTGGGGGTGTGTGTTCATTCTTCAAATTTTGATTTGCAATAATAATTGATGTGATTTGTGAGCTCTAGAAAGATGTGTTGAGGAGAATTTTCTATCACGTGGCCAAGAAGGACATTTTCGTGTAAGTGGCAAGTCACTCTCCTATTCTTAATCTCAACTTAAGGTATGTTTTTACACTTATCTCTCGTTATTTATTTCTATTCCTAGGTTTAGTTTGCTTGATGGTAGATTGCTATTTTGAGCTTGATTGATTCTTGCTGTATTGTGCTTTGATTGAGTGCATTGCATGATCTTTTCTTCACTTTTGTCAAACTTTTTAGACCCTTGGTCCAAAAAAGTTTGGGGGGGGGGGGTGTTCGTTTCGTAAATCTCATTGCAATGCTATGCTTATGTTGATTCTTAATGTTCCTATGATGTTTGGACCATATGCTTATGTTTATGCCTTGTATTGCTTGTATTGATTGCCATTATGTTGCTAGTTTACAGTAGTGTGGCATGAGATTGGCACCGTCTGTGAGATATGTGTATGATTGTGTGGATGTAGTTGAAAGTCATGATTAGATGTAGTGGATTTATTACTTGATTTATGTCTTGTCTAGTTTGTTATTGACTCTATGATGCTTGATACTTTGATGATATGAGCACTTTTGATATGATATGAGTCTTGATCACCTATACCCGTGAGTTTTGAGCCTATTATGCCCGTTTCAATCTTGAACGGATGATATTCTTTGACGTGAGTTCCACACACATACATGTTACTCTAGAACTTATCTTTGGTCTTATTTGAGGCTACACTAGACATTGAGTTCACATGATATGATTTGAGGCATTTCTTTGATCTATATTGAGCTATTTTGCCCTATGAGCCTACCATTGATATTACTATCCATTGTTTACCATTTTGTGCCTATAGACCTTTCCTTTGGCTAACACACTTTAAGCTATTTTTCTTCCTTTTTGGAACTCTCTTGTCCGTATGATTAGTAGAGTGAAAAGAAGGAAGGAAGATTGGTGATTTGATGAAGAACTTGGTGGCCTTAGTTGAAAGAAATTCTATGCACGGATTGATGTGAAAAGAAGGTTCAAAGGCAAGTGCTTGCAAAGAATAAAAAAGGTTGACTTTTTACAAAATTATGGTCAAGTTTGACTTTTATTGCATGGCTAAAAAGTTGCAAAGAAATGGAAGAATGATCTTTAAAAGTGTGATTTTGAAAGAGCATGAAGAGTAAGTGCAAAATTGCATGAAGAGGTGAATGATCTCTACTTTGATTCCTTCTATGCTTTACTAATCATACTTAGTCACTTTATCCATATATATCCTTTCCTACCAAAGAGCCAACACTACAACCTTTTGAAAGTCCTCATTGATGTGTGAATGATTTGTCGTTTCAAGTGGTGGAGAATGTAGACTTGAGCCAAGCTTATGGTAGTATGTGTATGTGGTGTGATGATTGAGAAAACCTCATACACTTGAGGGTTGAGCTATATACTTATCTTGTGAGGATCTTGACTCATTGATTTGATATCTTGATTATTGATTCATTGTTGATAGTCGATTAGATGAGATTGCATTCTAGATTTGCTTGATATTGAGTGATACTTCCATGGCATTTAATCTTGTACTTGATGCTTCATTGATACAATTATTCCCCTATCTTATCGCTTCGTTGCTCGAGGACGAGCAACAATCTAGTTTGGGGGGTATGATTAGGGTCATAATTGCATCAATTTTTCTATGGTTTTGATGTGCTTATATTCATATTTGACCCTAAAATGCTATACTTTGTGCATTTAACCTATTTGGCTAGAAAATTGTGTTTTGTAGTGAAAACGAGCAAAACCGGCGAAAGACGAGCAAGTTCGTAAAAATCTAGAATTTGTGAGTTGATCCAATTGAAGCAAATGATATACCATGTTAAAGAGCTCGAAGAGAGGGTCGCAACGGAAAAAGAATCGAGTAAATCGGAACTCTAGAACTCAATATATGAAGAAAATGAGGAAGTCGAGGATCGATCGAACAGGATCGTGCGCCCACAAGCACGGGATCGTGCGCCAAAGGTCCGCACGCACACAAGCACGAACCGGATCGTGCGGCTACAAGGGTTTTAATGAAGGGCACTTTGGACTAAACATTGTGGGCACTATAAATACCTCAAGTATCAGATCTATCATCATAATCTTCATTATTCCAAGTTCTTAGATTAGTTTAGAGAGAGAATTAGGTAGTTACTTAGTGAGTTCTTAGTTAGATACAATCTTCTTTCTTCCATAACTTTTGATCCGTCCGTCGGATTTCTGATCCGTTTATTCCTGCATACTCATAGTGATTAGAGCTTTATGCCTGCGGTTCAATTTTGTATTTTGAGCTTCGGATCAAGAGATATCATTTTGGAGGTTTGTAGATTGTATTCAATTTCTTCACCTATGGTAAATTTTCCTTTAATTCTCTTGTATTAGTTAATAATCATGATGTTTACATTATTAATTGTTGATTTTCAATTCCAATTAGCCATGGGCTAATATCCTTGTTGCATGGTTGTATGAATACTACGGTGAATTTAGTTCTTGTTAATCCTATGCATGAATAAGTGATCTTGATGGATTAGTTCTCTTATTAATGACTTGTATGAATGCTTGGGATGTTTAATTGGAATGTATGGCTTATATGGTTAGCTATGAAATGAGAATTGAGCTATAAGAACTTTATGCATACCAAGTGTTTGATATTTGGCTTGTATGACCAATGAGAATTGCATATTAGCCTAGACCTCTTAATTGGAGTGTTAGGAGTTGTAGAGAGATCTAGACACCTAATAGAGCCCTTAGCTTGTGTTGTAGAGAGATCTAGACACTAGTTGGCTTGACTAAGACACCAAGAGACCTTTTGCATGCTAGGAAAGATAGGACACTAGAGGAACTATAGTAGGATTACTTCCATGTGCACTCCACACTTGCTCACTTCCTAGAGGTGATAGTTAGATTTACTATTTCTTGTTGATTTAGTACATAGAAATCATGATCTTTTCTTGCTTTCCTAGCTATCCACCTTTGTAGACATTCAATACTTGCTTGATATTGCATCGTTTCCCTGTGTTCGATATTTAATTTGGTTAACTTACCACGACAACAACGACCACGTACACTTGCGTGGAAATCATACACGATTTTGGCAAACAATGACGAGCTTGGTCAGCGGTTGTAATGTCATCAGTGACTAGCTGAGTAGCAGCCAAAGCTGCGAAAGCATAATGCACAGCCAACCTCGCCCGGTCTGCGGGTTTCTACTTCTCTATCATGGCGAGCTCGGAGGCCGAGAGGTACTTGGGGGCCTCAGTGAAGATTCGGCGGGCTGATCCGGGTGAAAGCTCCCTCGCTGACGCCAAGGCCTTGGACCTCTCTGCCGTGTGAAGGGCGTTTGGGCAATGTGGGAATTCGGCGGGAGCATATCTACAAATCAAAGACAAGTTAGAATAAAATAATCAAATAATCAGCATCTAACTTCAATACAAACAACCCACTTACCCAAACAGATCGAGATTTAGCCCGAAAAGAGTATCATCGTGGATGGGGATCCTGTAGGGAGACGGTGGTGGCGCACTCTGAGGAGTTGGAGGAGCTGCAGAGAGTGAGGAACGATTTATCACCCCGAACCTCCATGTCCCGATCTGGAGCCTCCCCAATCGCTCCGCTCGGTGTCCTCATCATGTAAACCAGCCCGAGGGCGCTTCTGAGTACGAGCTTCTTCCTCGCTCGCTCGCGATCCGTCCCTGCGTTGGAGAGTTTCTCTTGGACTGGTGGGTTGGAGGCTGAGAACCTCGCTCAGATCCGGAGTCACCTCGCCCGGACCCCTTCTTGGTCTGAGCGACCTTATCTTTGGTTTGCTGGGGGGCAGAAGTCTTCTTCAGCGAGCTTGAACCCCGAGTCTTATCAGTGGAGGGAGCAGTCTTAGCGAGGTCCACCTTCTTGGTCGCCTCCAGTACGGCACCAGAGGGAATTCCGGCTCGATTAGGGCTAGGTTTACCCATTTGAAGCTGGCGAGCAAGAAAGTGATAGGCCTCGGGAACATTGATGGGTGGAAGAGCAGCTACGGGGCCTTCACCTACACAAATGAAAAGGATCACGATTAGCAATTTGGCGAGCTTTGCTAACAAATAGGCGAGTTGTAGACCTTGAGGGTCCGGACCCTAAGCAGTAAGGTGGTGCGGCGAGGTCAAAACACCGACAAGTCTCTGGCAATGATGTTGACACAGATGTTTGATCTCCCGATCCTTTAGCTCCCGTAAGTAACACACAGTCAGCACGAAATCAAAAGCAATGGACATTTCAGGTTTACCGCAGCTTGACTTGTGGTGCTTCTGACCTACAAAAGAAAAGATTAGATTAGTAAATCTAATCCAACTCACACACACCGAAATACGCCACCTACTGCTAGCTTCTCCGTATTCCTCCGAGAAGTAAATATGCCCTCCTCGCCCGTTAGAAGCTCATCAATCCCCACCGATAAAGATGAACTGCTCCTTCCAATCACGGACCTTATTGGGGAGGATTCCTAGAAACTTCTCTCCCAGGCGAGCTTTGAGGTAGAAGTACCCCTTTCCGTCTTTGGCTTGTCGGGTCACAGTGAATAACTCGTTGATCTCCTCCGTGGTTAGCCGGTTCTCGTACCCCTCAAGCCCAAAGATCGTCAATGTCGCCAGGAGACTGCTCCAAGCATTCGGTGTAAGTTGCATGATGGCGAGGTTGGTGTCCATCAGAAACTGCCCGATGATAGGATGCAAGGGTAGAGTAAGCCCGGCCTCCAAGGTGTGAATGTTGATGGCAGTTAGTCCGGTTGGGGGCATATTAGCTCGCTCATTCTCTTCCGGAGCATACAAGAAAATATCCAATGAGATGTGATATTTCTTGCGAATCTTTGACAGTGAGTATTCACTGATGATGCTCTGAACCTCGTTTGCCTTGTAATCAGATTTGCCATCAGCGTCTCGAAAAGTTCGCTAGGGTATAGGAAAGGTCGCCGCATGTCTCCCCACGTACTCCGCCCAATCGAACTCATGTATAATGTCAGAGGGGACTTGGTGTTCCAAGAGTTTGGGGAATGGGAAATCAATGAAGCGAAGGTACTCGTGAGTAACCTCCACCTCTCCAACATCGTCCTCCTCCTCAATTTCACGGGCAAGTTTGCTCACTTGGTCGCCAGTTTCGGTAACCTCTTCCTGAGCCTCGGTGACCTCTGCCTCATCCTGGCTGATAGCCTCGTCAGTGGCCCGGTCGAAATGCTTCCAAAGCTCAAGAAGACCTGAGCCCTCGCCACCTCCAGAGTTGGTAGCCCTCTCCCCAGAGTCAGGGCAAACCTCGCCCGAGAACACACTAACACTTGGACGAGCTACTGAGCTCTCCCCAGAACCCGACTCGATCAAAATTGGAGTCATTTGGGGGATTGGCAAATTCTCGGTCATGGGCCTTTTTCCCGGGTTACGATGCAAAATTGTTCGGCTCGAAGATTATTCAGACATGATCGAGTTAATGGTGGTAAAATTTTAATTATTACGTTCGAGACAATCGGAGTTAATATAACAGTCACCGGAAAGTTAGGGAAGGTAATAGGAGAATTTCAAAAACCTCCCAGGAATGTCAAACGACACTGGAAAATTCGAAGAAAAATGGGAAAGAACAAAGAAAAATCTACAAAGGGAAAGAAAATAAGAAGGAAGAACGGTTTTTCTACCTTGAAGAAACCTTGAAAATCCGTTGGGTGCAAAGGAAATTACTCGCCGGAGGAAAGCTCTGAAAATCTGGGATATTTAAAAGTAAAAAATGAAGTTATTTTCTCATATTTATAGACGAGAGGGCGAGCTACAATTCTTGGATAGTCCGAGGACTTATGTGCAAAAAAATTGAAAGTTATGTCATGATGGGCGTGGGAATTGAGGCCTAAAAAGGCATGCACGACACCTTGATTCTCGCACCACATCAGCACATCCACCGCCAAACCATAGCTCGCCAGGATGCTCGGCACCAGGCCAAGAGGTAGTTCGCCAACACTCGAACTCTTACCCACAGAGGTCGGGAAGCTCGCCCACACATCAGAAATATCATGATGTGGACGAGCTGGGGGGCAAATGTTGATAGGCGAACTACCCGAGGTTAATCATGATATTAATAAGATTAATTATCCAAGGCTAAGAAGATCGCCGACATAGACGGAAGATACGTCACCATCTTTGACTGGGGTCAACATAGGGAAGCTCGCCAAGAGAGGAAAGAAGCTCGCCCAAATGCCCGGTGACCCAGGTCAAATGACCAACCAAGCCTGAGAGAGAAGCTCGCCGTGTAGTTCGCCCCTTATAAAGAAACAAGTGGGCGACCTAAGGAGACCACTCAGAAGACCATCTCTACATTGCTCCGAAATGACACAAGACCTTGAAGCTCGCCCTGAAGCTCACTTGAGTCCAAGATATAGAACTCAGTAGTATAAGTAGCGGGTAGAGATGTATTAGGGCGAAGCATTGTAAAGGTAGCATAAGTAGTGAGTAAAGACAAGTGTCAATGACACTTGTCAACACCTAAAGCCAAGAAGGCTCACAAGGTGCCACCTCACACATGCAAACCTATAAATAGGTCTCCTATGTACCTTTCTCTCTCTAAGTTCTCATAATAAAAAAATACTTTCCCTCTCTAAGCTCTCACACTTTCTCTCTCTATATTCATATCACAAGAACAATCTTTAATTCTAGTTATTGTTTGATAAGATCATTAGGTTACAGCCACTTAATCATACAATTACGAAGTCTTATCAACAAAATGAATAAAGATTGTTAAACACGGGGAATGGAAATAGGCAAATGCATATAAATGAAAATGAAGAAACAATGCAATGTATTACCATTTTCACCATTTTTTGCAGCAGCTGCTAACAGTGTTCCCTTTGCACGTCCTCTCATAAAAGTTCTATCAATAAACAACATGGGTGTGCAATGGCGGAAACCTTTCAAACAGGCATTGAAAGAAATAAAAACTCTTTCAAACCGATGTGTGACATCGTTGGACTCCAAATAAAAAACAGATCCAGGATTGGTATGCAACACAGCAGGTTATACCACCTAAGCTGGTCATAAGAGTCTTCATATGTACCATAAATATGATCCTTTGCAGCTTCAACCGTGCCCTACGCTCTGTGGTAAGATATGTGAAATCCATATTCATTTTTAGATTGTTAACTACATCATTTCCACACATTATTTTCTTCCTTAACACTTTCAACAAAAAGATGCCCCATTACTTTAGGTCCTAATCTTGGAGGATTAACATTACACAACTACCCTACACATGAATGAATTAGATTTGCCTTGTATAACTCATAATCTCCAGTTACTACACGCACCCTAAACTTCAAAAACCATTCACAACCTTGATTTTGCTTTTCCCCACAAACAACATGCTTGTACTTTTTTTTATTCTTAATAAACTTAAAATTACAACTCATTATTGATGAATACTTTGCCAATGCTTCTTTAAAACTTGCCTTGCCTCCAGTAACTACAGTACCCACACCATCCTTAAGTATATCAGCCCACGAATCAGATAAAAATATTTTCTTACGCAAACTAGGGCACACATCATATCTAGGGATTTCCACTGAACTAGATGTACACCCAATTCGAATATCATTACCTAATACCCTATTTTGCAATTGAGCATCATTCTGAGTTAATTGCTCGGGGGGTGTTGGACCCAGTTTCAGTTTGATTTGAACGAATCTCAACAGAAATAATTCTAATTGATTCCAAATCACAGAGAAGAAAAATGTTACCCAAATCTTCATCGGACTCCAGCACACAATGGTAAAACTACCAACACCGCATATAAATGTAAAATCAAAATTTGTAATTTTAGGTCATTTTTTATGAACCTGGTTTAGGAAGTACACGAATGAGTTCCGGGCCTGAATTGTGAACAACTTCCTCTCTTCCTTATAAATCATCGCAAAAATCACATGTTCGACCATAGTTTCTACATATATGACTTGAATTTGTTGGAGATGGAGAAACAACGAAGAAACTTGTGATGGAAAACGAAGACACAATTAAATACTATATTGGATTCAAACATAATTCATTTTTTGAATTAAATATGAATAGTATGCCGGCGATGGGAAAGGTCCGATTATACGAGCGGAGAAGAAAGAGAAGAGAATGAGAAAACGTGAGAGACTGTGAGAGAGCTGAGATAACGTCAGGTGTGAGGTGAGAGAGTGAGGTAAGAGAATTTATCCTAATTGATGAGATATATATTAATATTTTATTGGTTGTGAGTCCTATAATCATTACAAAAATGTCCCTTGAGTATTAAAATGACCTTATTGGTACCATGGGGTTTTTTGTATTCCTCCTTGTAAATATGTTGTTATAAGTGGTCTCATTTTGTAATTAATTCTTCAAAAATTAACATCAATAAAATTTTATATATTTTTATTTTTTTCTAGGTAAAAATAGTCTGAAAAGAAATTTCCATCCAAATCTGTTACAATTTTTTACTGAAATTGATATTTTTGAAAACTCCAATTGGACTCCGATTTCTAAAAAATAATTAGTTTGTACTAATAAGTCTTCAAACGAATATATCAGCTGTAGAGTATCTTGAACTTTGCAGCTGTAGGGTCCTGGAAAACATAGAAACTGATTGTAGAGAAACATTACAGTTGCAGGATCATGTCATGGCGGTAGGGTGATCAAATATACAGCTGTAGACTTTCCTTTCAACTATAGTTTTCTAAGTCAAGATGTTAGTTTCCACTCAATTAAGAAAACATGTTTTGCACTTATTCAAAATCTAAATAGGTACTTAACACAAAATATTAGTTCAAGTCATACTATTCGGGCTCGCTCGACTCGTATAACCCACAAACATCATCATCTAGTTATTCCACCCCGTCACTCTATCCTACCCAACTACCCTATCCCAACCCCACCCCGCTCCACTATATTTGATATTTATATCATTTAATATTATCAAATATTATATAATAATGAATATTACAAAAAAAATTTAAAATTTACAATTTTCATAAATTTACTAATTATAATATTTTTATCATATATATGTGATTATTTGAATTTTCTATTTATACTATTTTAATGTATAATACATATTAATGAATATTATAATATAAAAATTAAATTTTAATGAAAATTAATGAATATTATAGTTTATAAAAATATTTAATTTGTGATGTTTGAAATTATATTTATTAAACATTAATTAACACGAGAGCATTATCCACATCAAAATTAAATAAAAAATTTACATATTCTATCGATTTGTCTTCATAAAAGTTTAATTATAAATTTTAACTTTTATTAATCTCGTATCGAATCAGTGATTAATTAATAAATTTTTTTCATACAACTAATTAAAAAATGCACTCTAATATTTAAAATACAAACTCTCTCTCTCCATTTTTATTTATTTGCCGATTAAATAGTTTATAAAGTCAAATATACTTTCTATATGGTGGGACTCTATTTAAAATTATTAACTATTTTATACCCATTTATAAGTATACACTACTACAAAAACCATTTTGAATAGCTCTACTTAGAGAGCTCATTTGCTAATGAGCTTTCTAAGCAAATACAAAAATAATTAAAAAAAATTAGGTTACAAAGCGGTTAAAAACCTCAACACAAAAAAAAACAAAAAAAAATAGCTTACAAAGCCGCTATTAGCTAAAAGCGGTTAAAAACCGCTATAACCCTTAATTTAGGGCACAGACGCGAGCCTCCTTCTCCCTCCCTCTTCTCTCTTCTTCTCCTTCTGCGAAAATGGCGAAAATGGTTTAAACCTCAGCCCCGTTTCGATATCTCCGTCCGCCCTCCACCGCCGCCGCTGCTGTCGTCGGACACATCCCACTGATTGGATCGATGAATTTTGTGCCCATTTAGCTTAGGTAATTAATTAGTTTAGTATATATATAATATATGTATTTTGTTTGTGTATATATATATATAATTTATAATATTATTTATATTAATTAAGTTTTATTTTATTTTTTATGCATTTTTAATTGAATTATGTATATAGTATATATTTGTTAGAATTGTTATTTGGAATTTTATAAAATTATTTAGATTAATATTAATGTTAGAATTATAAAAAATGAGTAGAAAATTATATTTATAATTAAAATTATTGAATTTAATTGTGCATTATTTGTTAGGAATTGTTTAGGTATTAGTTTGTTAGGTTATATACAAATTTTAAATTATTAATATTAAAATACTAATATATACTGTATATTAGTATATATTATTTATAATAATATTAGTATATTTGCTACGAATTATTAGTATATTAATATGTTAATTAATATATATATAGAATTAGTTAGTAAATAATATTAATTATTATAAAAAAATTTATATTTATAATTAGTATAAATTGTTGATTATTAAATTAATGAATATAAAAGTAATGTATTGTAGTATTTATAAATTTTGTAGGTGACAAATTTGAAGAAGAGAGATTCATTCCGATCCATCACCTTCACACTATTAACGTAAGTTCATTTTTTTTGTAGTTACAATTATTTTATTTATTAAAAATTGTATGTTATATAATTTTATATATGCAATTGCTGATAGACGAACTACTAATGAAGGATTACTATTATAAATAATCAAAGCAGAGGAGCTCGCCAGGAGCTCGCCGGCATAGTCCAAGGCCACATCATCAACTTTGACCAGTTAACACCATCAGTAGCAGAGGAGTTCACCAAGACCTCACCCAGACGTATGGTGACCTGTCAGCAATCGACCAACTAACCAACACAAGGAGAGAGAGAGATTGCACGGGAGCTCGCCAGCTTGCTCAAGAGCTCGACTGGAAGCTCGCCCACTCCCAGAAGATAAGACCTGATCCTACTATCATCAACACATCTCGGAGCCACACAAGGAAGGGTAGCTCGCTGAGAAGCTCGCCCATACCAAAGTGTAAACAATAGCTATATAGGGAACCAGTAGTGATGTAGTAGGTCATAGCGATGTAATAGAAGAATAGTGGTGAGTAAGGGCAGGTGTAAAGGACACTTGTCAGCACATAAGGCTATGTAAGCCCTTTAAGTGCCACCTCACAACATGCAAACCTATAAATAGGTCTCTTGTACTCATTTTCTCTCTCTATGCTCATAATACACAACTCACTTTCTCTCACTACTCTCTTCACTCTCTCTCTCTCTAAAACATTTTATCAAGAACACAAAATCATTAGATTATTGTTTGGAGGAATTCTAAGACAATTACAGCCACTAAATCCTTTCATTAAACAATTCTACCAACAATTTGGCGCTAGAGAAAGGGTGCGAACCTTCGATTTTAAGAATTTGAGAGAGAATTGTGTGAAAATTGAAGGTGATCTTGGATAAACCCTCAAGAACATTTGAAGATATAAAGAAGTTGCCTGTAAAACCATCGATTCCCAGAATTTGTAGACTAAAACAACAAGAAAAAGGCTCTAAACGCATGCATGCTTGTGACTAAACCAAATTCTTGAAAAATCATTTGCATGCAAGGCTAGAAAGACATTTTTAAACCCTTACCTTTGCTGGAATTTCTTCGAAGATGAACTACTACCCTAATTGGACAATGCTAAGGACAACACTCATACCTCGGCAACTACCAGGAGTTGAAAGGGGCGCACTGCCCAGAAACAAACTGATGTGGAGGCCTCACACCAGCGAGCTGAAAGGCGAACTGACGCCGCCTCAGTGGCACAAGATGGGCTGAACCCAGCCCTCCGGGAGATACTTCATGATCTCGGCGAGCTACAGCGTACTATTGCTGCGCTCCAAAGGCTGCAACAACAGCAACAACGGGGCGAGCTCTCGCAAGCTCCCCAGCGAGCTCCCATGGACAATGTCAGGGAGGATGGTGTCAGGCGCACTCAGGCCACCCAAACCAGGGAGCATGCTGGCGAACTCCCAGCTGAACAGGGGGCGAGCTCCGCCAGAGCTCGCCAGCACAGAGAGGCCACTGGGAAAGCCAAGGTCATCGACAGGCTCGGCTCGCAAGGTGGGCGAGCTACTGCCTACACGGAGATCTCGGCGACCCACCAATCCAGAAGAGTCCTCCGAGGCAGGCTGGGGCCCAGGCACAAAGAGATGGAACAAGAATTGGCCCCAACGTCATCTCGGAGGAAGGAGTCGGATCTATGTCTGCGTAGGTCTGCGCCTGAGGGGTTGGGGAGACCAGCCTCCGATAGACTCGGCCCACACGGTGCCCTCCAGTTCCAGCATATCACAGATGGGCTGTCCCAGAGCGAGGGACTGCGGATTCGTACGTCCATGAGGCGTACGGTCCTTGAACAACCTCCACAGGAGGTAGCTCACGATGATGAGCTGGAAACGCTCAAGAAGGCTGTAGAGCAGCTACAAATGCAGGTTGCTGCAAAAAATGGCGGAGTTAATGCCACCGCACTCCCGGTGTCACCTTTGGCACCTGCCATTTGAAGGCACCGGTACAGAAGAAGATTCAGTTCCCGGGGATGGCCGCGTACGCGGGAGAATCTTATCCCAAAGTACATATCTTGAAGTACGAGGACTACGTGATATCGGTGGGAGCCTCGGATGCCACACAGTGTCGAAACTTCCTGCTGACCCTAGGGGACCGAGCCCACCGGTGGTTCTCATCGCTCACCCCGGGGTCGAATCAATCATTCGGCCAGCTCACATGGGAGTTCCTATCACACTTCTCCGGTAACGGGTCATACTTGACCCAGAAGCACAAGCTCGCTAACATTCACCAGGTTGACAATGAGTCGGACCAGCAGTACTTGGAGCGGTTCGGCAAAATTTTGCTGGAAGGCGAGCCTGTCAGTGAGGATACCAAGATAGTAGCGGTAATGGTCGGGTTGAAGAAGAGGACCGAGTTGTGGAAAGAAATGCACCTGTCTTGCCCAAACACCTATGCCGAATTCAGACATAAGGCAGGGGTGTACATGGCTATGTAGGAGGCACTACTGAAGGAGGTTGGTGGCTCCGAGGAGAAAAAACCACACGGGAAGAAGTCTGGGGGCATCTACAAGGCCCCCAGAAATTTGAAAGCCTTTGGGGACGGAGATGAGTTTAAAGAGAAACTGAACCAGGTGCTGACCATCTCCGTAGATCATGTGTTTGCAGTTGTCAAAGATAAAGCCATGATAAATGAGCCGAGGAAGATCCGGTAAGACCGCAGCAAGCTCAACCCCAATAAATTTTGCGCTTACCATCAGTCCATCGGCCACTTCACCAGCGAGTGTTGGGACCTCCTCAAACAACTGTGGAAATTTTATGAGGATGGCAAGCTCACGGAGTTTGTTAAGAAGGCCCCGACGAAGAGGCCAAGGCAAGGGAGGAGATGATGAGACTGATGATGAGGAGGAAGAGAATGAGGATCGTCGCGGCCGTCACCATAGACATAGGGGACCTCCCCCTCCACCGACGCAACAAGAACCAACCCAGGAACTCCTCGTTCTTGAGGAGCAGATAGGACCTACCGGGGCATCGAAGATGGAAGACAATCCATCTCGAGGAGGCAAAGAAAAGCCGAAGTCTGGGCGGTTAACCAAGTTCATGAAGGGAGTTCCAGCTCCAAGCCCGTCACCAAGCCAACTGCAGAGCTTACTTTCTATCAAGTGGACTTAGAGGGGATACTGACCCTCCACAACGACTTGTTGGTGATCAGCGCCAACATTATGAACGTGAAAGTCCACTGGCTGCTAGTGGACACAGGCGCCTTCACCAACATATTTTTCAAGTCAACTCTAGATGGTCTAGGTGATTACGAGTCGTATATAGAACCTAGTAATGCTAGGATAGTGGGGTTTGGGGAAGCTATAACCATTCCCCTAGGTCAGATTAGGTTGAGTGTCCAACTTATATCGGTAGAGGACCCCGAAAGGAGACTGACTAGACTCATAGATTTCCTTGTCGTTGATCAGCAGTCCACCTACAACGGGTTCCTCGGCTGCCCTTTCATTCATGAATTCAAAGCGGCATGTTCAACCTACTACTACTGCCTTACATTTCCAAACCCTAAAGGTGCCGGTACAATCAAAGGCAACCAGAAGAAAACAAGAGAGTGTTTACTCCAAATAAAAAGTGGTCAAATTCAAAAGTCTGTAATGCAGGTACTTGTACTTGAGGACGAGATACAGATTCTGGCGGATGAGCCAAACATCCTAGACGTCATCTCAGTAGAGACTGAGTTGATGGAGGTGGACAACCAGCCGGAGGAAGCAGAGGTCGCCCAAGTAAATGAACCGAAGGACGGACAACAACTGGCACCGATGGAAGTTGACGAGCTCCCCTAGATGGGAGAACCATCCAACCCAGTCCCTCAAGAGACGGAGGAGGCCTGTGAACCCACAAGTGTCAATGAAGGAGGCGATGACCTCGAACCACGAGTAGGTTATGAGCCAATGACGAAGGAGGACTAGGGTGAGCTCATTAGTGACCCGAGATGAAAAAATAAGAAGAGAAGAACCACCCCCATGGAGGAGTTGAGAGCAATTCAGGTGGACCCAGAGAGAGCAGACTTAGAGCTTTTCATAGGTTCTGAGCTGCCGGAGCAGTATAGAAGAAAAATGGAAAAGTTCTTGAAGTCCAATCTGGACGTGTTTGCCTGGTCCCATGAAGACATGACGGAAATCCCGCTAGAGTACGCATGCCACAGATTAAACATCGATCCAACGAGGAGACCAGTTTGCTAAAAGCAAAGGAAGTACGGACAAGACAAGTACGAAGCATTGACCACGGAGGTGAAGAAATTACTTGACAACAAGTTGATCAAGGAGATGCTGTGTCCGCAGTGGGTTACTAATCTGGTCTTGGTGAAGAAGCCAAACGGAGCATGGAGACTGTGCATCGACTTCACAGATCTCAACACAGCATGCCCAAAAGACAACTTCCTGCTGCCCCACATCGATCAACTAGTGGATAACACTGTAGGCCACGAGATGATGACACTCATGGATGCAATCAAAGTCAACAGACTTAGGCACCCGGACGATTTCCAGTAGACAGATGAGTGTCTGAAGGCCTTTGAAAGCATCAAGGAGTACCTGGTCAAGACATAAATCCTATCAAAATCGGAGCCTGGAGAGAAGTTGTACATGTATCTGGCAGCATCGGAGGTGGCTATCAGCTCGGTACAGGTCCGAGAAGAAGGAAAGACACACCTACCAGTGTACTATGTAAGCCAAGCCCTACATGAAGCAGAGTTACGATACTCACCCACCGAGAAGCTGGCATACACACTGGTGATTAGTGTTAGAAAGTTGCGGCCGTACTTTTTCGACCACCAGGTGGACGTGTTGACGACGTTCCCACTAAGGTAAATATTGCACCAGCCAGACACTGCAGGACTCTTATTGAAATGGTCACTAGAGGTCAGCCAGTACGGTATAACCTACGCACCCCGAACAACGATCAAGGGACAAGTGCTCGCCAATTTCATCGTCGAGCTAACTTTTCCACAACATCCGACGAGGGGGCGTATAGCTCCGTGGTACCTCTATATCAACGAATCATCAACTAGCACAACAGCAGGAGCCAGTGTAGTACTAATAAGCCCAGACAGACATGTCTTCACCTCAGTAATCCGGTTTGACTTCAGAGCCACCAATAATGAAGTGGAGTACGAAACACTAATAGCTGAACTTAGGTTATCATTAGCTGTGGGGGCAACCAATCTTTAGATTTTCGGAGATTCTCAGCTAATAATATCCCAAGTCCGGTGGGAATATAAAGTCAAGGACCAGCAGATGGGGTTATATCAAAAGATTGTGGCACACCTGATCTTGACGTTCATGCAAGTTTATATCGAGCAGATCCCGAGACTTGAAAACATACAAGCTGATGCACTAGCCCGACTAGCCACAAGTAGTGGCGAAGCAGAGCTGACGGAAGTCGTCGTCACCAAGCTAAAAGACCCCTCGACGTCCGATTATAAAATAAATCAGACTTCGAGTGGGGGGTAGGAAGAAGACAATGATTACCGCACTCCGATAAAAAATTACTTGAAGGACGGGTCAGTCCCGGAAGATGCATGGGAAACTAGTCGGCTGGTGAAACAAGCAGCCAGATACACACTACTAGATGGCCAACTGTACAAATGTGGATTCTCTTTACCCCTACTCAAATGATTATCTGAAAAGCAAAGGTATGAGGTGTTAGTAGAAATCCACCAGGGAATCTGTGGGAGTCACGCTGGGGGGCAAGCTTTGGCATACAAGACGATCAGACAGGGATACTATTGGCCCACTCTGTCCAGAGATGCCATTAACTTCGCCCGAAGGTGCCGGAAGTGTCAACTGTTTGCACCAAACATTCATACCCCTGCGAGCCAACTCAAATCGGTCTTCACCCCATGACCTTTTGCAAAATGGGGTGTCGACTTGATCGGTCCATTCCCATCTGGCGGAGGTGGTGTAAAGTTCATCGTAGCAGCGGTGGACTATTACATAAAATAGGTTGAAGCCGAGGCACTCACGACTGTAACGCAGGAGAAAAAATGATTAGCTTCATTTGGAAATTTTTGATATGTCGATTCGGGCTCCCGCAGTCAATAGTGACAGACAATGGTAGACAGTTTGATGGTCAGAAGTTGAGAGAATTCTGCAGCTCATGGAATATCAAAAAATATTACTCAACACCGTACTATCTGTAGTCGGACGGACAAGTCGGAGCAGTAAACAAAATATTGAAACATGTGCTGAAAATCCTTCTCGAGGATAAGAAAGGTAGTTGGGCATATGTGCTTCCAGAGGTGATGTGGTCTTACAGAACTTCATACCGAGCCAGCACTGGTGAGACCCCGTTTGTTTTAACTTTTAGAACAGAAGTTGTCGTACCAGTAGAAGTCTAGAACCAGACTTGGAAGGTGGTGGGAAAAGATGAAAAAGAAAACAACGAAGCCCTGACTATGGAAAAAGATTTACTCAAAGAAACCAGAGCCTCGTCGAAACTGAAGAACGCCACCTACAAACAAAGAGTGTAGAAGTACTACAACTCCCAAGTGCGGAATAGAAGTTTCAAGGATGAGGAGTTAGTATTAAGAAGAAAGCTGGCAACTCCACCCGGTGTGTTTGGACCTAATTGGGAAGGACCATTCCGGATCACCGCAAGCTGGACAAACGGGACATATGATCTCGAAGACATGAATGGAAAAGCTTCATCATATACATGGAGAACAACACATCTGAAGAAGTTCTATCAGTAGCGGAAGGGTTGGAGTATGAAAAGAGGTCCGTCACAGAGTGAATGCTCCGAAGAATGTTTATGTGCCCTTATGTGAAGAAGCTGCTACATTTTCTAGAGGAGTCTGTCCAAGACAATGTGTGTGCCACAAAGTTAATCTTCTGATCCCAAGATGATAGATTCATTGTACAAACGTGTGTCAGACACTGAAAATGAAGTCTACACCGGTTCAAAGAGTTGGAAGAAAATAGAGTATATCCAGCCGTTGGCAGTAGAGGAAGGTGAACTGCAACTTGTAATTAGATTAGTCAGAGGTTCGCATCAGGAATGTTGATGGCAACCTATGTAAATATCACAGCTCAATAAAGTTAGAATTTTTTCAAAGAAATCAACTGTTCAAGCTCCAAATACGCAAGGACTTAGGTCCCAAAAACATTATTATGTAAAGTTCGAGGCAAAGGTCAAAATGCCCAGGTTAGCGAAGGTGTCCTTCTTAAAGGTTCACTGAGCACCCAATGCCCAAAGTTAGAAAAATTCACAAAAGACGACTTAAAACGTCTAAGGCAAGGTTGTTAAAACCCAATCGCCCAAGTGAACAATAAGAGTACAACTCGCTACCCTAAGTGGTCTAAGACGAGTAATTCGCTGCCTTAAGCGGGGTAAGACAAACAAACAAGTACCAAATAAATAAAGTACGATTTGTAGTCCTAAGCGATGTAAAACGAACGATTCTATTCTCAAAACAAAATAAGACGAACAATCGCGTACTAAATATATAAGAAACGAGTTAATAAAAGATATACAATGCGAGAAATTAAAATAAGGAATCAGATAAAATAAAAAGTTGAAAGTTCATTAAAATAAAAGTACTTAGATATTTTCTAAGTACTAGAAGCAGTGTTGGTTACAAAAGCCAACCAACTAGCTATATTAGAAAAGCAAAAAAGGCTCATTCTAGGCGAGCAGGCGAACTACTCCTACTTAAATAAACAAGAATGAAAAGAAAGAAAGTAAAAGCATAAAGTCTGAGGAGCAGTGGGGGCATCAGGAGTTGGAGTGGCGGAAGCATCAGTTGGGGTGACCTCAGAAGGAACTTCGGGGGCGATTTGGGTGGCGACCTCTAGGGAGAGAGCGGGCATCACTGTGATGTTCCCAGTAAGCCCACTGGTATCCAGTGTGCTCGTGTCGATCATGATGTCCCCCATTACATCTTGCATTTGTTCATCGGTAGGGGGAGTCCGCTGCTCTTCCTCAGCATTGATAACAGGGATCTCGAGGGTTTGGATGACTTTTAAGTACGCAGGGACAAAGTCAAAGTTGATCCCTTAGCTGGAAAGGTCGCTGATATCCAACTCAGTGTTCTCCAGGATTTTGGCATTTCTCATGTAATCCTAGAACTCAGAGACAAGTGCATCCCATTCGTCATCCTTGTTCATTCGGGCCCACTAGAAGGCACGCAGGACCTCGGCGTAACACAGTATGAAGCCAAGGTCAGTCGAGGAGGTCTTGGTGAGCTCCAACGCCTCTAGTGAAATTGAAACGTCGAGTCGACTCTGGAGCTCGGCAATCTGGTTGACCTTCGAGGCGACTTCCTCTCGCAACTGGGTGCATTTCGGTTGATTGCCCTGATGCATTTCCCGGAATAACCCCATCTCTTCCCTCGTCCTGGCGAGCTCTGTTCTCTCAGCAACGAGCTCTTGGCGAGCTAACTCAAGTTCAGCCCGTTGACGGTTAAAATTAGCCCGAAGCTTTTCCAGCTTGTTCAGGGCATCTGGCTCCGCCGCCAATGAGGCCTTTGCCTTCCCCTCGGCCACCACCAGATCATCCAAGGCCTTTTTACGCTCGTCCTCCAGTCGGGTGATAAGAGTTTTTGCCTCATACCGAGCATGGTCGGCGGCAGAAATGTCATCAGCCACTATCTGACTAGCGGTAAGGGCAGCACAAGCATGCTACATCACCAACCGGGCCCGGTCTGCTGGTCTTTGCTTCTCGATTAGGGCCTACTCAGAGGTGGGGAGGTACTTGGTGGCCTTGGAAAAGATTTGGTGAGCTTACCCAGGTGGAAGATCCCTTACATTCACCAATGGTTTGGACCGCTCTGCCTTATGAAGGGCTTCTAGCCGATGAGGGTGGGAAGCGGTGGCGTACCTACAAAATATACAAATATATGTGAGATGTTTCTCGAAATGATCAAGATTAAGTATAAAACCCAACTCCAATGAGTTGAAATTTCTTGCTTACCCAAACCAGGTGGGATCAAGCCCGAGGAGTGTGTCATCATGGATCGGGATCCCGTACGGGGATGGGGGGCAGAGCACTCTGAGGAGTTGGGGGAGCTTGAGAATAGTGGGGCACGATCGATCGAGCTGAGCCTCCATGGCCAGATCTGGATCCACCTCGGTCTCTTTGTTCTGTATCCTCATCGTGCAAAGCATCCCAAGATTGCTTCTGATTGTGAGCATCATCTTCACTTACTCACGACCCATCGCCACGACGAATGCTCTTTTTCGTCTGTTGAGGTGGGGGCTGGGAAGCTCGCTCGGGAGTGGAGCCACCTCGCCCACTCTCCTTCCTGGTCTTGGCGACCTGGACCTGGGTAGGTGTGGGAGTCGGAGTGTTCTTCTGTGTATTTGAGCCCCCAGCCTTGTCCGCAGTGGGGGCAGTCTCGGTGAGCTCCGCCTTTTTTGTAGCCTCCTAGACGGCACCAGAAGGAATCCCTTTATGATTTGGGTGAGGTGGTCCCATGGAAAGCTTGTGAAGTAAGATGTGATAAGCTTCTGGGAATTCAATCGGTGGGAAGGCGACTGTTACTCCTTGACCTGCACAAATTTAAAAGTTGAGTAAGTAATTTGGCGAGCTACCAAGTGAACTCAGCGAGCTATGGAAAGATATAAACCTGGAAGCTCCGGACCTTGTGCCGTGAGGTGATGCGGCGAGGTGAGAACGCAAGCAATTCACCGGTAATGGTGCTGACCCAAGTGTGCAATATCTTGGTCCTTGTGATTTCTCAAACAGCACACGTCCGCACAAAATCAAACTCTACCGACACGTCGGGCTTGCCGCAGCTGGACTTGTGATGCTTCGGACCTGCAAGAGAAGAAGAATTAAATTAGTAAATCTAATCCCAACTCACGCACACCGAAATGGGCCACCTACTGCTAGCTTCTCTGTATCTTTTGGGAGAATAGATATGTCCTCCTCGCCCGGTGTAATCGGTGGAAGCTTGCCAGTCTCCACCGATGAAGACGAATTGCTCATTTCAATCGCATATTTTATTCGGGAGGCTTTCCAAGAATTTCTCACCCGGGCGAGCTTTCAAGTAGTAGTACCCCTTACCCTCCTTGGACTGCTTGGTCACGCTAAAAACCTCATTGACCTCGGCCGAGGTTAACCGGTTCTTATACCCTTCCAGCCCGTAGATGGTCAACGTAGCCAAGAAACTGTTCCAAGCATTGGGCGTCAGTTGGGTGATCGCAAGGTTGGTGTCCATAAAAAACTGCCCGATGATTGGATGCAAGGGCAACGTGAGCCCGGCCTCCAAGGTGTGGATATTGATGGCGGTTAATCCGGGTGGGGGCATGTCAGCTCGCTCATTCTCCTCCGGGTCATATAAATGAGTGTCGAGAGGGATGTGATACTTCTTACGAAGGTTGGGAAGTGATAATTCAGAGATAACGCTCTGAACTTAGTTCGCTCCATAATCAGACTGACCAGCCACCTCCCTAGTAGCTCGCTCGGGTAAAGGGAAGCTCGCCAAGTGTCTTTCCACGTAGTCCGCCCAATCGAACTCATGCACAACAGCGGTCGAAGTTTTATACTCAGGGAGTTGGAGGCCAGGAAAGTTGATGAGCGAAGATACTCCAGTGTAATCTCCTCCACCTCTTCCTCCTCATGTTCATCTAGCTCGTGCACTAGATCGCTTGCAGGGTCCACAGACTCAGCGGCCTCCTCATTATCAGCGGCGACCTCCTCCATACCCTCCCTGGCGAGGATCTTCCAGAGTTCGCATATTTGCTCTCCTGATCCCTTACCGGAGTTAGTGGCCCTCTCACCAGACTCGGATCGGACCTCACCGAGTAGCTCACTAGACCTTGGGCGAGCTACAGAGCTCACCTCAGAACCAAACTCAATCACAATCGAGGTCATTTGGGGAATCGGTTCGTTTCCAGTTATGGGTCTCTTTCTCGGGTTACGGTTGGAGAGAGTTTGGCTTGAGGATCGGGACGACATGTTAAATTATGGGGGCGAAGTCTTAATGGGTTAAGTCTTTTAAAATTATGGAAACGCCGGAGTTTGTGATTCAGTCGGACGGAAAACTTAGTGTTGGCTGAAAATTATGAAATTTCCAAAAAAACGGGAAGAAGAAGAAGAATGGAAATGGAAAATCTGCAGAAAAAGATAAGAAAGGGGAGGATTCAATGTTACTACCTTGATGAATCCGGTGGAAATCTGATGACAGAAAGGGTATAATCGCTGGAAAATGCTCGTAGAATTTGAAAATGCTCTGAAAATCCGAAGAATGAAAAGTGTGGAATGAAGATGAGTCTCCTTATTTATAGGAGAGAGATGGGGGTGAGGTGTATTTTCCCTAAAGCTCAGGGACCAATATGCAACAAATTTGAAAATATGACATATGATGGGTGCGGGAAATGAGTCATGGAAATGTGTGCACGATGTCTCGAATTCTGTGCCATGTCAGCACGCCCACCACCATTAGGAGCTCGCCAGGAAGCTCGGCACCGCACCAAATGAAGTTCGCCTACACTCGAGCTATCACCCACGGAGGTAAATCAGCTCGCCCACACATTAGAAATATAATGATGAGGACGAGCTGGGGGACAAATGTTGATAGGCGAACTACTAATGAAGGATTACTATAATAAATAATCAAGGTAAAGGAGCTCGCCGGCATAATCCAAGGCCAAGTCATCAACTTTGACTAGTTAACACCATGAGTAGCAGAGGAGTTCACCAAGACCTCGCCCAGACGTATAGTGACCTGTCAGCAATCGACCAATTAACCAACACAAGGAGAGAGAGAGATCGCACGGGAGCTCGCCAGCTTGCTCAAGAGCTCGCCTAGAAGCTCTCCCACTCCCAGAAGACAAGACCTGATCCTACTATCATCAACACATCTCGGAGCCACACAAAGGCAAGGTAGCTCGCTGAGAAGCTCGCCCAGATCAAAGTGTAAACGATAGCTACATAGGGAATCAGTAGTGATGTAGTAGGTCATAGCGATGTAATAGAAGCATAGTGGTGAGTAAGGACAGGTGTAAAGGACACTTGTCAGCATATAAGGCTATGTAAGCCCTTTAAGTGCCACCTCACAACATGCAAACCTATAAATAGGTCTCTTGTACTCATTTTCTCTCTCTAAGCTCATAATACACAACACACTTTCTCTCACTACTCTCTTCACTCTCTCTCTCTATAACATATTATCAAGAACACAAAATCATTAGATTATTGTTTGGTGGAATTCTAGGATAATTACAGCCACTAAATCCTTTCATTAAACAATTCTACCAACATCGATGATCGATTGAATATAATTGTAGAATGTAGTTGATATATATATATATATATACATATATATATATATGTGATGATCGATGTTCGATCAAATATTTGCATGTAGAATATATAGTTGATGTGGAGTTGATTGATTGTAATTGATGTGGAGTTGGGGAAATTTGTTGGTTGTTTGTTGTAGAATGTGCATTCTTATTAGATTATTTTATAATTAAATCAGAAATGGATGCACTAGAATCTTGATTAATTGGGGAATATGATAAATCTAAACGGAACTCTGCCAATTTTTTTAAGAAATATCAATTTTTAAATAAAATATATGTAGGATCATATTATATTGAGTCACATTTATACAAGAATCTGAACATAAATATTATCTCATATTGTCTTTTCTATAGGCATATCTAGTTCTATATATATGGATCGAAAGTGGGTTCGTGCAGATAGATTATCAGATGAGTATAGGAATAGGGTGGAAGAATTTTATAATCATGCAATCAGATACTGCATCGACAATCGGTACATTCTATGTCCGTGTTGGAAATGTATGAACGGAAAACAGTTAGTGGTCGGGACAATTTGTTCGATCACTTGATGATTCATGGTATTGACAAATCATATACCGTTTGGACATGTCATGGTGAGAGAAGAGATGGATGTAGCTTAAGCAACATTGGAACTGACTTTAGGTTTGTAGACACAATGAATGCAGATAGTTTTGGAGATATACCGAGTGTTGATACATCTAGTGGGGATGAGGATAATCTGCGAGATCATCCTTATATGTCAAACAAGTTAAGGGATAACGCTGGATTACCTCTTTGGCCCGGGTATAAGAAGGCAACAAAACTTTCAGCTGTATTGATATTGTTCAATCTAAAAGCAGCTCACCAATTGACTGGTGTGTGCTTCACCGATTTGTTGGAAGCAGTTAGTGGTCTATTGCTCGATGAGAATGTACTGTCTACGAGAGCATATGATGCTAAGAAAATGCTCAAGTCCATCGGGCTAACACATCAGAATATTCATGCTTGCCCGGGTGATTTTATCTTATTTCGGAAGGAGTATGCAGGTCTCGATGTGTGTCCCAAGTGTGAGCGGAAGGGATATAAGAAAAACAAATCTCATGTGAAGGTGATGTGGTATTTCCCAATAATACAAAGATTTAGGAGAATGTACAGTAGCCTCGTGCTACAGTGCCTATTCAAAGGGAATGACCGAGTGGGCCTCCTGCTGCAGTGCCCAGACGACGACTAGGTTATCCTATGCGAGGCTATAATTTCTAAGGTATACACGCTAGTATCGTCCCCCACTTATGATGTTGTTCTAGTTTCTTTTACTACTTACTTTCATATAAGTGGTTGGTAAGACTTTATCCGTCTGGAGCATCTTATGGAAGTAGTCCATGACCAGTGGTTGAGTGTGACTACCATTTCCTTTTATCTCAGGTATATGTTTATTGATTTTTCATATTTAATTCTTCTAGAGGTTTAATTTTGTTTATTTAAATAATAATATGAGTATTTTCATTAATTAAAGATATTTGGGGGAGTTATATCTATAAAGAGATCATGAGGCAACTTTGAAGTATTCTTTCATCTCCCCCCAAGTGACTGCCTCCGTAGGTGATGACCACACCCACGAAATGGAGATGTTTGCGCTACATATGTATAAATATGCTAGGAGAGACCATCTCATTTTTTGGCCTACATTTGTGGGGTAAGTACATACAACAAACATGTTATCAAAATATTTATTATTATAAACATGCAAATGAAATATACTTTTAATATTCTTATTAAACTGCAGGTAACATTGGTTGCTGGTAGCCATTAATATGAGTACACAAGTGGTATTTTTATTGACCCAGCTCCGGGTAGAGTTTATTCTGATCGCCCTGAGATTATGGCATTTATTGACTGGTATGTTTTTTTAATTATTTTAATATCATTAGATCATTTTATTTTTAGAATTATGCATATGTAATTTATTTTTATTTTTTAATTGTAATAATAACAATGTGATGAGGATGTATCGGACTCGCCTTCCGCCTGAATCATCAAGAACATTTAACATTGTTATGTGGATAAATATTAAGCTATATACTTTAATTGAAAAAAATATCGTAATTAATTCATGTATTAACAAAAATTATTAATCAACAGGTACCGAGACAGCAAGAAGGCTTTAGATGTGCCACTTTTGTATGTCATTACATTGAAGATATAATGTTGCCTTCTCGAAAGACAATTCCGAACGACATAAGTAGCTAGTTGGGACAATTTATTTAAATATATATATATATATATATATATATATATATATTTCAAATTACATTTTTTATTTTGCAGTTTATCTATGAACGTTAGCTTCGTTCTTACGGAAAGAAAAGACTCAACAAATTCAAATTAAATTGGATCGGCTGTTGATGGATTTCGTTAATTGAAGGAATAATGGTTGTTTAATCTTGTGAATCCACCAAAAAATAAACAAGAAATTAAGTTGTTCTTGAGTTTGTATGTAGAGAGAGAGTATGAGAGCTAGTGAGAGAAAGTGTTTGTGTATTATGAAACTTAGAGAGAGAAAGGTACATAGGAGACCTATTTATAGGTTTGCATGTGTGAGGTGGCACCTTGTAAGCCTTCTTGGCCTTAGGTGCTGACAAGTGTCCTAGACACTTGTCCTTACTCACTACTATGCTACCTTTACAATGCTTCGTTCTACTACATCTCTACTCGTTTCTTATACAACTGATGTTTATGTCTTGGACCTAGGCGAGCTTCTTGGTGAGCTTCACGGCCTTGTGTTGTTTCGGAGCAATGTAAAGATGGACTTCGGCTTGATCTTTCTTAGATAAGGGCGAGCTACCCTTAAAAGGGCGAGCTTGCTCGCGAGCTTCTCTCTCTTAGGCTTGGTTGGTCATTTGACTTGGTCATAGGGTGTCTGAGCGAGCTTCTTTCATCTCTAGGCGAGCTTCCATATGTTGACTCCGGTCAAAGCTGGTGACATATCTTCTAAGCATGTCGGCGACCTTCTTAGCCTTGGCTAATAAATCTCATGATTAACCTCGAGTAGTTCGCCTATCAACATTTGCCCCCAGCTCGTCCACATCATGATATTTCTAATGTGTGGGCGAGTTGACTTACCTCAGTAGGTGAGAGCTCGAATGTTGGCGAACTACCTCTTGGTTTTATGTCGAGCGTCCTGGCGAGCTATAGTGTGGCAGTGGATGTGCTGAAGAGGTGCGGAGATCGAGGCATCTTGTACGCCTTTTTAGGCCTCATTTCCCGCGTCCATCATGGTGTTATTTTCAAATATTTGCACATAGGTCCTTGAACTTTTCGAATATTATAGCTCGCCCCGATGTCTATAAATATAAGAAATCGATTTCATTTCTCACTTTTACTCACCCGAATTTTTAGAGCTTTTTCCGGCGATTGATTTCTCCCAATGGATTTTTAGCGATTCTTCAAGGTAGAACGCCATTTCTTTTTCTCCCTTTTTTTACTTTTGCAGATTTTCTCCTGTTCATTTTTATTTTCTTCGAGTTTCTGGGAATTTTGAACATTTCCGGTGACTTTTCAAGTTTTCCTACCATCTTCATCCCAAAACTCCGGCGCCTGAGACTTTGTAAAAACATTTAAGACCCCGCTCCTTTAATCTTAAAAATGTCAACCCAATCTTCAAGCAAGACTCTTTCGAAATGTAACCCCAAAAAATGGCCCATAACCGAGAACGCCCCCATTCCTCAAATGACCCCAATAATAATAGAATTTGGTTCTGAGGCGGGTTCAGTAGCTCGCCCGGATTCCGGCGAGCTTCTTGGCGAGGTTCAGTCTGAGCCTAGTGATAAAGCTACTAGTTCTGTCTTCCACGACGTCAGGGGGGAAGATGAAGAGGTCGCCCACGAAGAGAGGGTTGCCAGTGGCAACGAAGAGGTCACCGGGGAAGGTGGGGAGGTCGCTGAGCCGAGTGAACAAGAAGGTGACCTTGAAGAGGTTACTCTGGAATACCTCTGTTCCATTGGCTTCCCGGAACCTCAATTGAACGAACATCAAGTCCCCGATGAGGTGATTCGTGCATTTGACTGGGAAGAATACGTCGCCGAGCATGTGGCGAGCTTTCCTCTCCCTGAGCGAACTTTCTGGGACGCAAAGGATAAGTCAGATTTCAAGGCGAGCGAGGTCCAGAGCATCATTAATGAGTACGCTCTTTCCCAACTTCGCGAGAAATATCGAATTCCCCTCGATATCTTCTTGTATGCACCGGAGAAAATTGAGCAAGCTGATATGCCTTTGGCTAGGCTGACTGCCATCAACATACACACCCTTGAGGCTGGGCTCACATTGCCCTTGTACCCGATCATCGGCCAATTCCTCCTTGACAATAACCTCGCCATTATACAGCTCACTCCAAATGCTTGGAGCAATTCACTGGCGACCTTATCTATCTTTGGGCTGGAGGGGTATGAGAACTGGTTGACAACGGTGGAGATCAACGAGCTCTTCACTGTGACCCGTCAGGCCAAGGACGGCAAGGGGTATTACTACTTCAAAGCTCACCCAGGAGAGAAGTTCCTAGGGATCCTCCCCAACAAAGTCCGCGACTGGAAGGAACAGTTCGTCTTCATGGGCGGAGACTGGGGAGCTTCAACTAATTACTCCAGACGGGGAGGGCGTATTTTCTCTCCCGAGGAATACGGAGAAGTTAGCAGTAGGTCGCGCATTTCGGTGTGTGTGGGTCGAATTAGATTTATTAATCTAATTTTCCTTTTCTTACAGGTTTGAAACACCAAAAATCTAGTCGGGGTAGGCCTAAGGTGTCGACTGAGTTCGACTTCGTGCGAGCTATTTGCTATCTGAGGAGTGAGGAAGACCGGGACATCGCCCATTTGTGCAAACATCACTACCTCAGACTCGCCGAGGTTCACACCTTGCCACATCACCTCACTATCTAGGGTCCTGAGCTTTCAGGTTGACAACTTACAGAAGTTCGCCATTTAGTTGAAGTAGCTCGCCAGGATACTAACTTCGATCTTTTGATCTTCGTAGGTGGTGCCGCAGTTGCTTTCCCACCCATTGACATCCCTAAAGCCTATCACACCCTAGCTCGCCGCTACACAATGGGTCCGCCCAAACAAGCTAGGTTTCCTTTCGGCGCTTGCGCTAGAAGCGAAAAAGAAAGCGGAGGTCGCCACGAAGAAACAAGACGTTGGGGGTTCCAGGGCACAAAAGACTTTGGCCAAGACTCCAGCTCCGGCCAAGACTACTCAGGTCACCACGACCAACAAGGGAGGTAGGCAAACTGCGGCCACGCATGAGCGAGCTCCTCAGCACTAGAAACGAGGCCTCCCTCGAGGTGACGGATCCAAAGTGAGCGACGAAGACGCTTAAGGTCGCAAGAGGACCAAGTTCGCTCTACAAGACGAGGCGTCCGAGCAAGTAGCTCGCTCAGGGTCGGGCCATTGTGGATCCGCCCAATCTACTGCTCCTCTTTCACTCTCCCCCACGCCAAGGTCACCGCAGTCCCAATCGCCATTTGGGGTCCAAGTGGTTGATGATACAGCTCTGGGTTGGAACCCCGTACGAGTCTAGTAAGTAGCTTGCTAAAATCACTTCTTCCTAATGTTATCTTTGTTTTCATTCACTAACCCAAGTGTTTTGACTTCGCAGTTACGCTTCCATTGCCTTTCCTCATAGGCACGAAGCTCTCCACTCTTACGAGCGATCTCGCTCCCTTACCTCCATGCATAATCTACCTAAAGGCCTTGCCCAATAGACTGTGAGCGAGGTACCGAGATACTGGTCGACCCCTCAATTGGCGACCTTGGAAAAATAGAGCCTGATCGAAAATGCCCGGCTCTCGATGCACTATACAAGCGGGTTATTGCTTGCTAACCAAAGGGTGATCGATCAGTGTACTCAACAGGAGGAAGGTCGCTAAGAGAAGAATGCGGCCTACATTTGGATGACTGAGGCTTTGGACAAGGCGAAGAGGTCGGTTGAGGTCGCCGAGGAGAAGGCAATTGCTTCCCTGGCGGCTGAGCGCAGTGCTCTTGAGCAACTCAACGAACTCCAACGCAAATATGCCGTAGTTCAAAAGAATGTGGACGTCAAGGTCAAGAAGAAGGAAGAAGAGTTCGTTGAGAAGCTTGCGGCTAAGGAGGGCGAGCTCACTGTGGCCAAGAGGGAGCTGGAGTTGGAGCGAGGTCTATCTCGGAGCGCTGATGAAGAGTGCACAAAGCTAAGGGAAGAGCTCTCGGTGAAGATTAATGAGGTCGACGAGTTGCATAACGATGCCTCCTCTCCAGCGAGCTTAGATGCCTTGAGAGCTGAGGCCTCTGACAAAGGATTCGTCCAATGTTATGCCGAGGTTATAAGGTCCATCTGGTGGGCGCGAGCTCACAAGGATGATGAGATGGATGCCGTGGTGGGCGACCTCAAGGAGTACCTTGAGAAGGCCAAATTTGATAACGGGACCGAGATGGACATAGGGGACCGAGCTCAACTTGGGATCCCCCTTGACTTCGTTCCGATGCGCTTCAACATTATTCAAACTGTGCCAGTCCCGGAGATTAACATTGCCGAGGAGGAGCAAGTTGAGGATGAAGAGCGAACTCTCCCTACCGCCGAGCAGACGCAAGAGGTCTGTGGGAATATCATGGTGGATACCAACGAGCTTACTGGGAACATCACTGAGCTTCCAAGACTCTCTCCCCCAGTTGGCCAAGTTGTTGGCGGTGAGGTCGCTCATCTCGAGGTCCCAACTGATGCCTCCGCCACACCTGCTACTGAAGCTCCACTGCACCCGAGACTTAAGGGTTTTTTTCTTGTTTTCTTTAGTAAAGTCTTTTTGTTGTTTTTGCTTTTGTTCCTTTTGTTCAAGTAGGAATAGCTCGCCGGGCTTGTATAGCTCGCCTAGAAGG
Organism: Prunella vulgaris; assembly: GCA_026898435.1. Lineage (NCBI taxonomy): Eukaryota > Viridiplantae > Streptophyta > Magnoliopsida > Lamiales > Lamiaceae > Prunella > Prunella vulgaris. Next base: position 862,990 of record JAPKLY010000109.1, on the reverse strand, counting down.
AGCTTCTTTTTGTAGTTCAAAGATGGCTAGCTAGTTGGCCTTTGTAACTAACGCAACTTCATATACTTAGAAAATTTCTAAGTATTTTTTGAATGAATGACTTTTTGTTCCAACTTGTCTATTTAAATTTCACGCACGTTATTTCTTTTATTAGCTCGTTTTTACATTTTTAGTACTTATTTGTTCATCTTATTCCACTTTTTTGGGAAGCGAATCATTCGTTTTACATGGCTTCGGACTACAAATTGTACTTTTTATTTGACTAGTACGTATTCTTCGTCTTACATCACTTAGAGCTGCGAATTGCTCATCTTAGACCACTTAGGGTTGCGAGTTGTACTTTGTTTAATTCACTTGGACGATTGGGTTTCATAAACCTTGCCTTAGATGTTTTAATCGTCTTTTTTGTGAATTTTTCTAACTTAGGGCAGTATGCGCTTAGTTATCCTTTAAGAAGGACACTTTCGCTAACCTTGGGAACTTCGGCCTTTGCCTTTGAGCTTTTAGATTATAACTTTTGGGACCTTGGTCCTTGTGTATTACGAAGCTTCAAACAGTTGATATTTCTGAAAAATTCTAACTTCATATAGTAACGTAATTTACATTGGTTGCCAATGAACATTTCTGATGCGAACCTTCGACTAGTCTATTACAAAATTTTGTTCCACCTCCTTCTATTGGTAAAACTTCTTCAGATGTGCTGCACTCCACGTATATGATTAAGCTTTTCCTTTAATGTCTTCAAGGTCATACGTTCCGTTTGCCCAAGTTGCGGTGACTCGAAATGGTCCTTCCCAATTTGGTCCGAAAACACCAGGTGGAGTTGCTAGCTTTATTCATAGTACTAATTCCCCAACTTTGAACCTTCGATCTTGAACTTGGGAATTGTAGTACTTTTCCGGTCTTTGCTTGTAGGTGGCATTCTTCAATTCCGATGAAGCTTTGGTTTCTTCAAGCAGGTCTTTCTCCACTACTAAAGCTTCATCGTTTTCTTTCTCTTCATATCCAACCACCTTCCAAGTTTTGTTCTGAACCTCCACTGGTACAACTGCTTCTGTCCCGAAGGTTAAGGCAAATGGTGTTTCCCCGGTACTTGCTCGGTACGACATTCTATATGACCATAGAACCTCCGGAAGTTCATCCGCCCAGCTTCCTTTCTTATCTTCGAGGCGGATCTTCAATAGATGTTTCAAAATTTTATTCACTGCTTCCACCTGATCGTTCGACTGCGGATGGTACAGAATTGAGTAGTGCTTCTTAATATTCCACGAGTTGCATAAATCTCTCAACTTCTGACCGTCGAACTGTCTTCTGTTATCTGTCACTATTGATTGCGGGATTCCGAATCAGCAGATTAGATTTTTCCAAATAAAGCTGATCATCCTCTCCTGCGTTACCGTTGTAAATGCCTCGGCTTCAGCCCACTTAGTGTAATAATCCACTGCTACTACAGCAAACTTTACACCGCCTCTGCCAGGTGGGAATGGGCCGATCAAGTCGATACCCCATTTTGCGAAAGGTCATGGGCTGAATATCGATTTAAGTTGAGTAGCAGGAGAGTGGATATTAGGTGCGAATAGCTGGCACTTCCGGTACCTTCGGGCGAAGCTAATGACATCTTTTCTGAGAGTGGGCCAGTAATACCCTTGTCTGATTGTCTTATATGCCAAAGCTTGCCCCCCAGCGTGACTTCCGCAAATTCCTTGGTGGATTTCTTCTAACACCTCGAACCCTTACTTTTCAGACAAGCATTTGAGTAGGGGTAGAGAGAATCCAGGTTTGTAGAGTTGACCATCTATCAACGTGTATCTGGCTGCTTTCTTCACTAGCCGGCTAGCTTTCCACGTATCTTTTGGAACTGATCCGTCCTTCAAGTATTTTTGGATCGGAGTGCGCCAATCTTCGCCATCTTTCTACCCCCTACTCGAGATCTGGTTTACTTTGTAATCAGACGTCGAGGGGTCCTTTAGCTAGGTGACGATGACCTCCACCAAATCTGCTTCACCATTACTGGTAGCTAGTCCGGTTAGTGCATCAGCTTGTGTATTCTCCAGCCTTGGGATTTGCTCGATGTAAATCTGCTTGAGCATCGAGATCAGATGTGCTACTATCTTCTGGTACATTACCATCTATTGATCCTTGGCTTCGTATTCTCCCCGGACTTGGGGTATTATTAGCTGGGAATCTCCAAATATCTGAAGATTGGTTGCCCCCACAGCTAATGATAACCTAAGTCCGGTAATGAGTGCCTCGTACTCCGCTTCGTTGTTTGTGGCTCTGAAGTCGAAACGGGTGCTGAGGTGAAGACTTGTTTGTCAGTGCAGTATTTACCGTTGTGGGAACGTCGTCAACACCTCCACTGGATGGTCGAAGAAATAGGGTCGCAATTTTCTAACACTCATCACCAGTGCATATGCTAGCTTCTCTGTTGGGGTGTACCGCAACTCTGCTTCGTGTAAGACTTAGCTTACGTAGTACACAGGTAGGTGTGTTTTGCCCTCTTCTTGGACCAGCACCGAACTGATGCTACTTCCGACGCAGCTAGGTACAGGAACAACTTCTCACCAGGTATTGGCTTTGATAAGATTTGAGTATTTGTCAAGTATGCTTTGATGTCCTCGAAAGCCTTCTGGTACTCGCTCGTCCATTGAAAATCATCTTTATGTCTGAGTCTGTTTGCTTTGATTGCTTCAAAGAATGGACGACTCCGATCGCCGGACCTGGAGATGAAGCTGCTCTTCTTTGGATTTAACTTCATGTTGTATTGGCGTAGTATGTCGAAGGTTTGATTTAGGTGGTCGAGGTGATCCTCCTTTCGCAAACTCTTGACAACTATGTCGTCCACGTACACCTCTATGGTATGGCCTATATGTTGATCGAACATCTTGTTCACCAACCTTTGGTGGGTAGCTCCGGCGTTGATAAGTCCGAACGGCATCCTCTCCCAGTAGTACATGTTCTTGTTGGTGTAGAACGTCGTGTGTTCTTGGTCATCTGGGTGCATTGCTATCTACAAGTTGATCGATGTGAGGCAAAGGGAAGTTGTCTTTTGGGCACGCCTTGTTTAGGTCCGTGAAGTCAATGCACAGCCTCCACATTCCGTTGGGCTTCTTCACTAGGACTGGGTTTGCTACCCACTGCGGATACAAGGCTTCCTTGATCAACTTGTTTTCAAGTAGCTTCTTAACCTCCGTTGTTAGAACTTCGTACTTGTCTGGTCCGTACTTCCTTCATTTTTGGCGAACAGGTTTCCTCGTCGGGTCTATGTTGAGCCGGTGGCATGCATGCTCCAACGGGATTCTCGTCATGTCTTCGTGGGACCAGGCAAACACATCCAGGTTGGTCCTGAGGAAAATCTCCATCTCTGACCTGTACGGCTCGGGTAACTCGAAACCTATAAAAAGTTCCAAGTCTCTTTCTGGATCCACCTGGATTGCTGTTAGCTCCCCCATGGGAGTGGCCTTCCTCTTCTGGTTCGTCCATCTTGGGTCTTTCAGGAACTCTTCCAGGTTCTCCTTCATTGCTGGTTCATGACCTATTCGAGCTTCAAGGTCTTCGCCACCTTTATCGATTTTGGCAGGTTCATCAACTTTTCCTGCTTCTTGGGGTGTTGGGTTGGATGGCCCTTCAACCTGCGATGGTTCTTCAATCTGGGGAGCTTGATCAACTTCCATTGGCACTGGTTCTTGATCTCCCGCAGGTTCTCCAGCTTGATTTTCTTCAACTCTCTCCATGGATGCAGGCTGTGGGTCCTGCGCAGGTTCTTGCACTTGGTTGGCTTGGGTTTCTTCAACTCCTTCCATTTTTGCCAGTAGTGTGTCTTGCGCAGGTTCTTGCACTTGGTCGATTTCAGTTGTCAACTCCGGCATGTCGCCTACCTCCATCAACTCGGTTTCAGTCGAGATAATATCTAGGATGTTTGGCTCATCTACCCGAATTTGGACATTTTCTTCAAGTATGTGAACCTGCGTTACAGACTTCTTTACTTGCCCATTTTTAATTTGAAGCAAAAACTCTATAGCATTTTTTTGATCGCCTTTAACAGTTCCGGCACCTTTAGGAGTTGGAAATTTTAGACAGTAGTAGTAGGTTGAACACGCCACTTTAAATTCATTAATAAACGGGCGGCCAAGGAACCCGTTGTAGGTAGACTGCTGGTCAACAATAAGGAAATCTACGAGCCTAGTCAGTCTCCTCTCTGGGTCCTCGGCCGATACAAGTTGGACGCTCAACCTAATCTGGCCTATGGGGACGGTTACAGCTTCTCCGAACCCCACTATCCTAGCATAACTAGGTTCTATATACGACTCAAAATCACCTAAAGCATCTAAGGTGGATTTGAAGAGAATGTTGGTGAATGCGCCTGTGTCCACTAGTAGCCTTTGAACTTGGAGATTCATAATGTTTGCGCTGATCGCCAACGAGTCATTATGGGGAGTTAGAATCCCCTCCAAGTCCGCCTGAGAAAATGTAAGCTCGGCTGTTGGTTGAGTGGCGGGCCAAGAGCTGGAGCTGTCTTCTTGTACTTGGTTGATGGCCCAGACCTCGGCCTTCCTTTGCCTTTTGGAGATGGAGGGTCTACCTTCTTGGAGACCTCCAGCAGCTCCAATTTCTTCTTCGAGAACCAAGAGTTCCCGAGTTGGTTCATGATCTTGCGGTGGTGAGGGAGGTGCCATTCGCCTATGTTGAGGACCACGCCGGTCCTCATCCTTCTCATCATCATCGGAGGCCTCTCTTCTTTCAATCCTGGTTCTCTTTGCCGGTGCCTTTTTCACAAACTCGGCCAGCTTCCCATCCTCATAAAATTTCCACAGTTGTTTGAGGAGGTTGCGACACTCGCTGGTGAAGTGGCCGATGGACTGGCGGTAGGCACAGAATTTGTTGGGGTTCAACTTTGTGCGGTCTTGACGAATCCTCCTAGGTTCGTTCAACATTGCCTTGTCCTTGACCGCAGCGAACACATGGTTGACAGAGACGGTATGTACTTGGTTGAGTTTTTCCTTGAACTCGTCTCCGTCGCCAAAAGCCTTCAAGTTTTGGGGAGCTTTGTATGTGCTCCTGGACTTCTTCCCGTGTTGTTTCTTTTCATCGAGGCACCGAACTCCTTCATCAAGGCCTCTTGCATGGCCATGTACACCCCAGCTTTGTGTCTGAATTCAGTGTAGGTGTTCGGGCAGGCAAAATGCATCTCTTTCCAGAGTTCGGTGCCCTTTTTCAATCCGGCCATCACAGCGACGATCTTTGTGTCTTCGCTTACCGGCTCCCCTTCCAGCAATATTTTGTTAAACCTCTCTAGGTATTGCTGGTCGATTTCATTTTCGCCCTGATGGATGTTGGTGAGCCGGTGCTTCTGGGTCAAGTACGACCCGAACCCCAAGAAGTGAGCCAAGAACTCCAGCATAAGTTGGCCAAATGACTGAATTGACCCCGGGGCGAGTGAGGAGAACCAGTGGTGAGCTCGATCCCCAAAGGTCAGCGGGAAGTTCCGGCATTGGGTGGCATATGTGGCACCTACAGAGATCATGTAGTCCGCATACTTGGCGAGGTGGACTTTCGGATTGGATTCTCCTTCGTATGCGGACATCACCGGGAACTGGATCTTTTTCTAGACCGGTGCTTTTAGTATGGCAGGTGCCAGTGGAGATGCGAGGAGAGTGGTGGCATCAGATCCGCCAGTTTTGGCAGCTACTTGCATCTGTAGCTGCTCTACGGCCATTTTAAGTATGGCCAGCTCGTCATCGTGAGCTACCTCCTGTGGAGGCAGTTCAAAGGCCGTGCGCCTCGTGGACGCACATCCCCACAGTCCCTCACTCTGGGATAGCCCCTCGGTGATGGACTGGAACTGGCGGCCTCCATTCGGGCCAAGTCTGTCGGCCGTAGGCCTCCTTAATCGGTCGTAGGTGGACCTACGTGGTTGTAGATCCGACTCTCCCATCTGGGATGAAGCACGGGCCAACACTCATTCATCCCCTTCCCATCTGGGACCCAATCTGCCCCGAAGGACCTCCCTCTCCCGAGATTGGTGGGTCATCGATGCCTCCGTGTAGGCTGTAGCTCGCCCGTCCTGCAAACCTAGCCTATCCACCACTTTGGCCTTTCCGATCTGTTCTCTGTGATGGCGAGCGCGTGGAGCTCGCCTCTTGTTCAGTGGGGAGGTCGCTGGCTTGCCCCCGAGTCCGGGTGGCCTGAGTTGGCCTAGTTGCCTACTCCCGGGCTTCATTGGCCAGAGCTCGCGTGGACACCTGGGCGAGGTCGCCCTGCTGTCTTTACTGCAACCTTTGCAGAGCAGCAATTGTTCATTGAAGCTCGTCTGGGTCGTTGGTGAGGTCCCTCAGAGCAGGGTTTAACTCCTCTTGAGCCACAATAGCTCGTTGGGGAGCTCGCGGGGCGTCATTTCTCTGAGGAGCTCGGCGCGAGGTCTCCCCATCAGCCTGATTTTGGTTGGTGCGCCCCTTCCATCTCCTTGTGGTAGCAGAGGTATTTTCTTTCGACATTGTTCAGTTTAGGTTAGTAGGTCGTCAAGGTCATCCGTTTCCAGCAAAGGTAGGTCTTGTCAAGATATTGTCTAGCTTTGCATGCACACAAATTATCCAAAATCTGGTTTATTTGTATACACGCATGCGTTTAAAATCCTCTTTGTTAAGTTTTGTGAACGAAAATCTGGTAATTTGGCCGGAAAGTGGAAATTAAAGTGTATCTTCAAATGTTCTTGTCAGACTTGAAGAACACCTTCAAATCTTCAACCACTTTCTCACAAATTGCTCTCGGATTTTTCAGAATCGGAGGTTCGAGCCCTCCTTCTAGCTTCAAATTGTTGATGGATTTCGTTAATTGAAGGATTAATGGATGTTTAATCTTGTGAATCCACCAAACAATAAACAAGAAATTAAGTTGTTCTTGAGTTTGTATGTAGAGAGAGAGTATGAGAGCTAGTGAGAGAGAAAGTGTTTGTGTATTATGAAACTTAGAGAGAAAGGTACATAGGAGACCTATTTATAGGTTTGCATGTGTGAGGTGGTACCTTGTGAGCCTTCTTGGCCTTAGGTTAGGTGCTGACAAGTGTCCTAGACACTTGTCCTTACTCACTACTATGCGACCTTTACAATGCTTTGTTCTACTACATCTCTACTCGCTTCTTATACAACTGACGTCTATGTCTTGGACCTAGGCGAGCTTCTCGGTGAGCTTCACGGCCTTGTGTTGTTTCGGAGCAATGTAAAGATGGACTTATGCTTGGTCTTTCTTAGATAAGGGCGAGCTACCCTTAAAAGGGCGAGCTTGCCCGCTAGCTTATCTCTCTTAGGCTTGGTTGGTCATTTAACTTGGTCATAGGGCATCTGAGCGAGCTTCTTTCATCTCTAGGCGAGCTTCCCTATGTTGACTCCGGTCAAAGCTGGTGACGTATCTTCTAAGCATGCCGGCGACCTTCTTAGCCTTGGCTAATAAATCTCGTGATTAACCTCGAGTAGTTCGCCTATCAACACCGGTTATTTCTATAATAGATTTTTAGATGATTGATAGCGATTAGTAAAAATTTTGGTTCGACGATAAGGAAATTTTATTTAATTTATGATGATACATTTAATTAGTTATAAGTTCATGTTTTAATATTAATTGGTTTATTTTAAGTATTTTATTTTTGTGAATTTTTATTATTGTATAAATAATTAAATAGAATTTGTAATATAAAATATATAATATATAGAATATATATTATATAAAATATTGAATATATAATATATAATATAAAATATAGAATATATATAATATAAAATATAAAATATATTAATTATGGAAATTAACATGAATAGTGGTTGTCAACCGTTGTGTAAGAAAAAGGATAAAATAAAAAAAACGAAATTGAGCTTAAAAAGCGGTTATGAACCGTTCTCTAAGTGGTCACTTAGAAAGCGGTTAACCGCTTTCTAAGTGTGTTTTTTAAAGCGGTTCTGTAACCACTTTCTAACCGTCGACCAGCTTAGATAGCTATCGCTTGGAGAGTTTATTTAACCGCTTTTCAAGTGGAATTTCGTGAGTTCTCCAACCCCTTTTTGTGTATTAGTGATATATAAGTCTTTTATTATATATTAGGTATAAAATTTTTTTAAATAAATATAAATAAAATAAAATTTATAAATTGAGAATGAATATATTGCGGTATTTCCACTTAATTTAACCGTTGACGGAAAAAAAAAACTCTGACAGCTAATGTGGAAAAAGAACTGGAGATACCTCCGAACCAGGTCAAAAGTTTGAGAATAATTTTTTTTTTTAAAGGAATTTTGAGACTAATTGACCTGCATAATAATAATTTATGCTAATGAATGTAGGTGTCTAGGAATTCAGAGCTTTAATTTTCTCATATTGCCCCCATCTTTATGCTTAATTAACTTTGAATTTAAATTGTTAGTTAATTAATTTATTATAATGAATGGAACCAACCCCTAATTTGGAGCTTACTTCACTTCTTCATCATAAATTTTTAATATATTTAATTTAATTTACGTGATATTTCATGTCCATCTACCATGGTTATCTTAATTTAAAAGTTATTTTATAAAATTCATGTGATACATCCATCAAAGTAACTTTGACTTGCTAAATTTATTTCATTCCTTTTCTTAATTGAGTTAATATTTCGAAATGCCACATAGTAAGAACTTGTTTTTTCTTTCTTTTTTTACCATATTGTATCGAGGCCTCATATAATTCCACGTTCTAGACATCATACCAAATGGCCGGTAGGTGAATCAATACATTAATTAATATATATATATATATATATATCGGTAATGATTAATATCCATTAAATTAATACTACTATATATTGTGTATTGGGAATTGGAACTCCCACCTGTACAAATGTTTCCTGCGTTCATTTTAACCTCCAACTTCCACCAACCACTGTAGGTAGCTTCATTTAATTTGTTGATTAGAATGAAAAAGAAAAGTTTAAAATCATGTATGAAAATTCTTCCAAAGTTATCATAAAATTATTTTGAAATATTAAATATTTAATTAAGACATGATAGTCAGAGAGGGGAATTCCTTTGATAAAGGTCAATAAAAACACTTGTCTGTAACGAAATTATGTATCAATAGTGTGCAATCAATTGCTATATATATTTTAATAATATCGATCAATTATTTTTATTTAAAGTGCATGCCAGAAAAATAATTGCATATTTATTGAGTATTATAGAGTATATATGATTTAAAGTGATATATATATATATATATATTTCTTAGTCACAATGAGTATCTATAAATCTACTTGTTGAATTCTGAGATGCAAATGGGGTCTAGAACGGTCCTATAGATTTTTTGCGCACTCGATCACAGACGATTAATTTTAATTGGTAAAAAAAAATGGAGACGACATGTGATGCTCCTATATAGTAGGTAGTTTTTAAAATTTTTTATAATTTAAATCAGAAGGTATCACTATAAGAAAGTAAAGTTTCGTATGAAAACAGTTTATAATAAATTTATCATGAACTAGTTTTTAAATTTTAAATAATATTTGACAAGGAGTATTAAAAATCTCATTAGAAATATAAAATATTTAGGTTAATAACATTATGTTATATTTGTTATAAATTTAATGGTCCCAATTTTTTATACTTCTAATAAATAAATATATTTTTCAATAAAATCAATTAATATTATTTAAAATTTTGAATTGCACGATAATTTGGTGCACAGAATATCTATTCAATAAATACTGTATACTTTTTTTTTAATAAATACTGTATACTTTAGCGTGATACAATTGATGTTGGAGTTCACATGCTTCTTAAATAAATAGTGTGTGTATAGTTATACAGTCATTTGGTATTCCACAGTCAAAGTTAGTTCCACTTTTAAGGTAATATATTTCATGCAATAATATAATAGTGAGGAGATCCAGCACCCTCCTTTATAGGTGGGAATTTTTTTTCATATAGTGCATGAATTTTTTTCACTTTTGGTATTATAAGACATGTATTTCTTTTTTATCAGGAAAACTAAATTTTATTATAAATAAGATTTGGTTATAATAAACAACCAAGTGATCAAAATGAGTACAGAAGTTCAGAATAGACAACTAATTCTTTGGATTGACTAACCATATACGTAAAGAAGCATTACAATGAATGACATTTTTCACCAAACACCAACTCCACAATCTACCTTTAATCTCGTTCAGCAATCTTTCCGGATTAAACTCCAAGCCTTCAAAGACCAGTTTATTCCTTGCCTTCCAAATAACCCAAATTACACACTCCCAAACACATACCATGAATCTTTTGCCATTTTTACCTTTGAGTAGTCCCAAGAACATTAAGAAATGATTTTTAACATGATTTTGTTGGGCTGTTGGCACTCTTAGCCACGACAAGCAGCCCCTCCAAATTTCGACAGCTCCTATGCTGCTGATAAAAATGTGATCAGCCCCTTCTTCTTCTTGTCCGCATATTGGGCACATTATCTCGCTTGCTAAAAGAATATTTCTTCTTTCCAAATTCTTCCTTGTTGGTAATCGATCATGTAAAGCTCTCCAGGCCATTGCGGCTACCTTATGTGGAGTTACCCTGTTCCAAACCAGCAAAAATTCCTTGCCAACAGCTCCGTTCTGAGAGGTTGGGGCATCTTCCGCACTCAAATTTAGGTATGCAAATTGTGTATTATAATACCCATTTGAGTTCAGCTTCCACCTCCAACCGTTTTTCACATTTTGTTGAGGTTTACACCTGTTAATCAAAACAGTAAAATCTGTAAAAATAGGAATTTCACGATCAAATATATCACGTCTCCAATTCCAATTCCACACCCAACTCCCTTCCACCCATTCCCTTCCCCCAACCATACAATTTTTATTTCTCCAATCCACCGTTCATACCAAAGACTCGTATTCCTACCATCTCCCAACCTCTTTTCCAAATTTCCCAGAAGCCACTGCCCCTCTACCCCAGACCCAAGATCCACAATATCTTTCCACCATCTAGACCATTTAGACACTTTCACTATCGAACTAAACATGTCTCACTAATACTCAACTGCCCGTATAAAGATACAACGACCCTTACCCACAAGCTGTCCCTATTCTCTAAAAATCTCCACACCCATCTACCTAATAAAGCTTTATTAAACAACTCCAAATTCCTCACACCCAACCCCCCTTTTGATTTTGGAGTACACACTTTATCCCATTTCACCCATGCTATTTTACTCTCATTTTCTCCCCCCCCCCCCCCCAAGAAAATTTCGTTGTAGTGAGGTAAGAGTACTCAAAAGTTTTTTAGGAAGACGATAAAAGGATAGGTGGTATAAAGGAATCGCAGTCAACAAGACCTTCAAAAGAGTGATTCGTCCCCCAAAGGAGAGTTTTCTGTGCTCCCAAGCTTTCAACTTAACTTTTACCCTATGGATTAAATGATTCCATTCATTCACTTTCTTGTGGCAAATACCAACTCTGATCCCCAAATAGGAAAAATGTATATGTCCTTGTTCGCACTGAAGGACATTTGCCATTTGAGCCAAAACATTTCTATCCACATTAACTCCCATCAAGCTGCACTTGCTGAAATTGACTTTGAGTCCCGAAGCCATCTCAAAATTCTTTAAAATGCATTTCATCACCCAAGCATTATTCTGGTTTGCCTCAGTAATAAAGATCGTATCATCGGCGTATTGAAGGTGAGAAATCCTCACCTTATTTTTTCCCATCTCAATCCCATTAAGGAGTCCATCCTCAACTGCCTTATTCACAACCAAACTTAATCCTTCAGCTACTATCAAAAAGAGAAAAGGGGAAAGAGGGTCCCCTTGGCGAAGACCTCTTTCAATTTTAAACTCACCTGATGGACTTCCATTGACGAGCACATTTGTTGATGCTGTAGACAAGCATTCAAGTATCCAATTTCTCCATTTTGCACAAAAGTCGAGTTTTTCCATCATGTCTTTCAGAAAGTCCACTCGACTAAATCGTACGCCTTAGCGAAGTCAATTTTGAAGAAAAGTCTAGTTAATTTCTTCTTTCGTGCCTCCTCAATTGCTTCGTTAAGGACCACCACTCTATTATGAATGAGTCTATTACTGACGAAAGCACTTTGACTTTCTGAGATAATTACGTCCATTACTTTACACAATCTGCCCACAAGAACCTTTGCAAGAATTTTATATGTGCAGCTGATAAGTGATATTGGACGGAACTCGTTGAGCTGACATGCACCCTCTTTTTTAGGAATCAACACCATAAAAGACGTGTTCAGAGCTTCCAACATACCTTGATGAATTTAAAATTGAATCCATCAGGACTAGGGCTCTTTGAGCTCTCACAACTCCAAACAGCCTGCTTAACTTCTTGCTCTGAAAAGGGGGCAATAAGCATTGAGTTATCTTCTTCGGAAATCTTTTTCCGAATAATATTTGAGTCCAGCTTTGGCCTGCACATATGGAGAGAACTGAACTATTTCTTGAAAAATTCTCTAACCCCAACTTTAATTGCATCAACTTGATCCACCCATTCGTCATCAAGGTACAAACCCATTATTTCATTTGCTTTACGCCTCTGAAGAATAACACTGTGGAAGAATTTAGAATTCACATCACCTTCTCTGAGCCAATTGACCCGAGCTTTTTGTGCCACCAAACTATTCTTGAAATTTAAATTTTTGAATAACTCTGCAGTAGCAAGTCTTCTCCTTAATGCCTCCGATTCATCCAAACCAAGAGTGTCATCAACCATGTCTAGCACAAGGATTTCCTGTCTGAGTTTCTCAATATTTGAATCAATATTTCCAAAAACATTTTGATTCCACAATCTGAGAGCTTCTTTCACAACCTTTAATTTTTCCTTAACGACGAAACCTACCCATCCAGACACCGAACAAGTCTTCCATGTATTATCCACCACTTCCAGAAAATTCGAATGCTCAACCCAAGCATTAATAAATCTGAATGGCTTTGGAACCCAATTCAGAGTTTTAGTCTCCGAAATGATTGGGCAATAGTCAGAGATTGATCTTGGAAACCATATATGAGACGAGTTAGGCCAGATTTGGAGCCATTCATCGTTAACAATAATTCTATCCAATCTACTTTTGCATCTTCCATTTGGTCTATACCAAGTAAATTTCCTCCCACATAAAGGTAAATCCTCCAAATTTGAGCTGCTAATAAAGTAATCAAAAGCTCTAAGGTCTCTATTGTTAACTGCATCAGAAGACCCACTTCTTTCATGCTCAAATCTCAATGAGTTAAAGTCCCCAGCCATACAAATACAATTACCTTCTGTTGATAGAATTTACTAATTGTGTTCGTTTATGTTGCTTTACGACGGATTAATTCTACCAAACAATAATCTTATGATTTTATGCTCTTGGGGAGGGAGAGTAGAGAGTTTAAAGAGAGAAATATTGCAATGAAAATTGTATTGATTGTGTGAAATGTGAGAGAGTTTTTTTAATAGTACAAGAGAGGTCTTATTTATAGGTGTGTGAGTGTGAGACGGTACCTTACGAGCCTATGTGGCTTCCGGTGTTGACGAGGGTTCCTTACCCTCGTCTTGATCTCTCACACTGCTTCCCCCTATCACGCCTCGTCCTACTACTATGCCTTAGACTAGATGGGCCTCATTAAAAACCTCGCCGTAAACCACCCTTGTGGATAAACCGGACTGAGGGAAAAAGAGCGAGCCATCGGGGTCCTATAGACTAAGGGCGAGCTCCCAAGCCTTGCCGGGTTCCAGAGTACTGCAAAGTGATGAACTTCGGTGAGGTGAGCTCTGGGCGAGCTCTCCCACAAGCGGGCGAAGCGAGCTCGGGCGAGCTCTCCAACAGGCGGGCGAGCTCTGGACCTTCCCCGGCTCGGATGGGCCCTGGAGACCTGGCAAGCCTTAGGGATTATTTCTGAAACCGACGTATTAGTTCGCCATGTCAACATTTGCCCCCCAGCTCGCCCGCGTCATGACTTTGTCCAATGTGTGGGCGAGCTGGAGAACTTGAGGTCTGGCGAACTATTTCCGGGGGGTGCCGAGCTAGTAGGCGAGCTGCGCCTCGAAGGTCACCTCGGCCGACACGGTGCGGGATCCCAAGCGTCACGCAAGTCTCTTGGTGTCTCGATTCCCGCCCATAATAATGATAACTTTTCATATTCTTTGCAAAAAGGTCCCTGATCTTTCGGGAATTTTGAGCTCGTGCCCAGCGTCTATAAATAGGCGGAAATGAGAAATTTCCTCACTTTTGCTTTCTCAGTTCTCAGAGCACATTTCTGGCGATCATTCCTCTGCTTCAGACGCGTCCCCGAACATCTCACAAGGTAGAAACCTGGATTTCCCTTCTTTCTTCTTTCTTGTTTCTTGTTTCCGGACGCCTACATTATGTCTGAGAACTCTTCAAGTCGCACCCCTCCGAATCACGATTTGGGGAAAGAACAAATGACCGATGACCTTCCACACCCCCGAGCAGCACATGTGGTCCTCTCCGAGAGCTCTGGGGCGAGCTCTGAAACCTTCCCGGACAGTAGCGAGCTCTTGGGGTCAGTTCGTTCTGACTCCAAAGAGCAAGCTACTAGCTCTGGTGAGGAATCGCCCCTCCGCGAACTCTGGGATTACTCAGAGCGAGCTCACGGAGGAGCCGCGACCCCCGTTGAAGAGGAGGCCACCGAGATTGGGGCCCGGGAGGAGGTCATCGAGGTTGGGTCTGAAGACCTTGCTGGCGAGCTGGCCCGCGAGGTCGACGAAGAGGTCGGCGAGGATACGGGGACGGAGGTCACTTATGAATACCTCTGTTTCATCGACTTCCCCTTTCCCAAGCTCCCTGAACATCAAGTCTCAGCCGAGGTCATGAACGAGTTCGACTGAGGCGAATATGTGAGAACCCACGGGGCGAGCTTCCCCCTACCCCGGTGAGCTCCGATTCGAAAAACCGCTGGCAAGTCTGACCTTAAGGCCAACGGGGTGGAGAGCATCATGACCGAGTTCGCCCTTCCAGATATTCGGAGGCTGTTTCGTATCCCGCTGGACATTTTTATGTATCCCGCTGAGGAGAAAGAGCGAGCTGACCTCCCCCCTGCCGGGCTCACAGCCATGAACTATCACACTTTGAAGGCTGGGCTCACCCTTCCCCTCCACCCTATTATCGGGCAGTTCTTGGCGGACAAGGGCCTCGCCATTACCCAACTCACTCCGAACGCATGGAGCAATTTGTTGGCTGCCCTGACCATCTTCGGCCTCGAGGGCTATGAAAATTGGCTGAGCACGGCGGAGATTAACGAGCTCTTCATCGTGATCAGACAAGTGAGGGAGGGGAAGGGGTATTATTCTTTCCAAGCTCGCCCGGGGGGCAAATTTTTAGGAGACCTCCCCAACAAGATCCGGGACTGGAAGGAGCAGTTCTTCTTTATCGGGGGGGATTGGCGAGCTTCTAACGGCCGCGGAGGGCGCATTCCCACCCCCGAGACCTACGGGGAGGCGAGCTGTAGGTGGCGTACCTTAGTGTGTGTGCGTCGGATTAGATTACTGATCTAATCAATCTTTTTGCAGGTTTGAAGTGCCACAAGTTGAGCCGTGGGAAACCGGAAGTCTCGATTGGTTTTGAGTTTGTGCGGACGGTGTGTTGCTTGCGGGAGAAAAAGGATCGTGAGATCAAACATTTGTGTCAACACCACTGCCGCCGGCTCACCGGTCTCATCACCTCGCCACACCACCTCGCCGCTCGAGGTTTTGAGCCTTCCCATTATGAAGATTCCACAGCTCGCTGTCTCATATGTCAAGGTCGCCGAACTTACTTGATTATTTGTTGTGTAGGTGCAGGTCCAGTTGCCGAGCTTCCGCCCGTCGAAGTTCCAGAAGCCTATCATTTTTTAGCTCGGCAGCTGAGAATGGGTAAGCCTCGCCCGGGGAGGGAAGGTATGCCTTCGGGGGCGGTCCTGGACGCCACAAAAAAGCTCGAGCTCGCCAAGGCCGCTGATAAGGCCGGGGGCTCGGGTTCACAAAGGACCTTGGCGCCTCCCCAAACAAAGGAAAAGGTCACCGCCACCAAGAAGGGAGCAGGCCGAGGCTCAGACCCTGAACGGGGTACCCAACCCCCCCCCCCACCCCACCAGACGAGGCGAGCTCTCCACCGAGGGGATGGCTCGCGGGTGAGCGAAGAAGAGACCAGGCCCGCCAAACGGGTTAGGGCCGAGGGTGGCTCCGGATCAACCCCAGCAGGGTCAGGGCGAGCTCTTGCTGTCCAATCTTCTCAGGCGCCCCCAACTCCTCAGAGTGAGCCCTCGCCGCCTCCCTACAGGGTCCCTATTCGGGATGATACCCTGCTCGGGCTCAATCCCGATAGGTTTGGGTAAGTGGGCGATCTCTTTTGAACCAAATGATTTACTTTTCAATTTGAATAAAATGATTTACTTTTCATTTAATATTTTCTTCTATTTTGTAAATGTATCACTTTACATCGTGATAATGTAATTATCGAACCATATGTACTAGATAAATCCAGTACTTTTGAATAAAATATAAATGAACCAAAGTTAATAAAAGTAAAATCTGGTATCAAAATCTAACTCGAAATTCATCAATAGTCTAAATAACTTTAAGACCATAACGAATATTTCAAATAAATGAGGCATTATGCCTTTTTAACACTCTTGAAGTATGAGAAAGTCATTAGCAAAGTCCATGTTGCCATTAAAATTTAACCTTGTGAGGTTAATATGGTGGGTATCTTGTACTTTAGATTTTCTATATCATTTATAGTTGTTTGCTATAGTATGCTTGCAATATAATTTGATTTGGTATACCACTGCGACACGTGGTGCATTATTCTCATATCCATATGGATTAGTACATCATGTCTCATTTTCTTTTGGGTTCTTTCCATTTTTCAATTAAATAATATAAGTCTTGAGAAATTACTTTGTCCCAATAGACTTTAAAAAAAATTGTGTCATATAGGGCATTTTTCGCGTAAAATATGGTCAATATGTAATATCAATTCAATTTGACCTTATCAGAAAATGCTTTGTCTTTGCCACCCGTGAATGATTAATTTTGGAAACATAAATTCTTTCCTTGAAAATGCGAGAAAGACACTCAGTTTCTTTTGAGTCCAATACAATATATAATTGGGTCGAATGCATTCAACCATTTATTGTAACACAAGGAAGAATATTTATTAAATATGCAATAATATTTTCTTATCAAGAATGTATGTATGTGAATTAGATTTTGAGATCATAGGTCACGTATTTATCGATGTTTTGTGAAAATACTTCATCACATTGATTTGTAATTCATAATTATCTTCAATGAATTTTCTTTATCATGAAGAATTTCAATAGTGAATATCTATTTATACACATAAATGATATGCAACAATTAATATGCTCTTAAAAAAAAATCTTAAGATCTATAGCAAATAATGCCAAGCCTATTCTGCGGCAAGTAGTTCTAAATGCTGATATTCAAAGAACTCACTTCCATGACTCGTTAGTTTAGACTTGCATAACATATGGTAAACAACAAAGAAACCAAGTTTTGTTGCATGATAAAATTCCAGCATAATATCTGGTGAACTCATCAGCTTCAGGCTTCCAGAAGGCACAAAAACCCAGAGTCCAATCTAACAACTATGCACAGGTGATTGAATAACAAAAGGGACTGTACTATGCCAGTAGTGACACCATGTTAACTTACACATATATGTATAATCCAAAACAAACACCCACGGCCCAGCATATTCATAACACACAGTAAACACATAAATTAATGGGCATACCATTCATGAATCCAGATATATATAACCATACTTACAGATGGTCCTATGATTGCCCAAGTGAACTCCTCAAATTTGGAGGCCATTTGCAGCCTGCTCCAGCAGCACAGTAGTCCCCCAAACGATCGAAAAATGCAATAGCGCCCAAACACACACATATCTCTGTTCCAAGCCACGCGACGCCGTAAGCAACAACAAATTCAGCGACACTGCTCCCGTCCATCGCATCTCACTAGAGCCACAGAAGACTGGATTCAAGTCGGAGTCGTCGCCTGGAAACAGAAACGCAGACACCGCCACTTAGCCGCATCTGGAGTCCGCCGCGCTGCTATTGATACCCATGTACTACTGATGTTGAGCTTGCCATACCCATCCGCCAGGTCGCCCCTACTCCAGAGGTCGCTGACCCCGAGCCCTGGACCTTCTTTACTACTATTTTCTTAGTTTAGTTTTTACTTTCCAAGTCACGATAGGTCGCCGGGTTGCGGAGCTCGCCCAGAAGGAGCTCCATTTTGGTAGTCTTTACTTTTTGTTCAAGTAGACTTAGCTCGCTGGGCACGTGCAGCTCGCCCAGAAGGAGCTTTTTGTAGTTCAAAGATGGCCAGCTGGTCGGCCTTTGTGGCCAGCACAACTACTCATACTTAGGATTTTTTCAAGTATATTTTTGGCTTGAAAATCTCTTAAGTATCTTTTGAATATAAGCCGAGCATTTTTTGTCCAACTCTTTTCCTTTATGTATTTGCGCCTTTACGTTATAATTTCCTAAATAGCTCATTTTTGTTTATTTTTCTGGTACATAATTGTTTGTCTTATTCTACTTTGAGAAGCGAATCGTTCGTTTTACGTCACTTACGACTACGAATTGTACCTCTGTTTTGAGAGTGCGTATTCTTCGTCTTACGCCACTTAGGGCCGCGAATCGTTTGTCTTAGACCACTTAGGGCGGCGAACTGCACTTCGATTGATTCACATTGGGCCATTGGGTTTCATGAACCTTGCCTTAGACGTTTTTTTGTCTTTTTCGCGAATTTTTCTAACTTATGGCAGTAGGTGCTTAGCAACCCTTTAAGGAGGTACCTTCGCGACCTTGGGCACTTTGGCCTTTGCCTTCGAGCTATTTAATTACAACGTTTGGGACCTTGGTCTTTGCGTATTGCGGATTTTTGAGCATGTGGGCGAGCTGGGTTTGGTGAGCTCCCTGGAGCAGTGGGCGACCTGGTGCAGCTCGTCTGGTTGGAGAGCTGCACAGGTCCAAACACTTAGGGAATTTTTCTGAATTTTTTCTGACTTTTCATAGCGGTGTAATTTACATTGGTTGTCATATACATTTCTGATGCAAACCTTCGACTAGTCTATTACAAGATTCTAGTCTATTGGTAGAACTTTTTTAGATGTGCCGAGCTCCAGGTGTATGATGAAGCCTTGCCTTCTGCGTCTTCCAAATCATAGGAACCTTTTGGCCAGGCTGCGGTGACCCAGAATGGTCCTTCCCAGTTTGAACCGAATACACCTGGTGGGGCCATCAATTTCCTCTTTAACACCAGGTCTCCGACCTTGAATTTTCGGTCTCGGACTTGAGAGTTGTAATACTTTTCCGCTCTACGTTTGTAGGTGGCATTTTTCATTTCTGACGAAGCTCTGGTCTCCTCGATCAGATCCTTCTCTACTGCCAGGGCTTCGTCATTCTTTTCTTCATCATATCCCACCACCTTTCAAGTCTTGTTCTGGACTTCTATCGGGACTACGGCTTCAGTCCCGAAGGCTAGGGCAAACGGGGTCTCCCCGGTGCTGGCCCTATAGGAAGTTCTATAAGACCATAGGACCTCCGGGAGTTCGTCTGCCCAGCTCCCCTTCTTTTCTTCGAGGCGGAGCTTCAATATGTGTTTCAGGATCTTGTTCACCGCCTCGACCTGGCCGTTCGACTGGGGGTGATATGGAGTTGAGTAGTGCTTCTTGATGTTCCATGAACTGCAGAAGTCCCTCAACTTCTGTCCGTCGAACTGCCTTCCATTATCAGTGATGACCAACTGCGGGAGTCCAAATCTGCAGATCAGGTTTTTCCAAATGAAACCGATCATCCTTTCTTGGGTTATGGTTGTGAGAGCTTCGGCCTCAACCCACTTGGTGTAGTAGTCTACTGCTACGACAGCAAACTTTACACCGCCTCTACCAGGTGGAAATGGGCCGATCAAGTCGATTCCCTATTTCACGAAAGGCCATGGGCTGAACACCGACTTCAGCTGGTTGGCTGGGGAGTGGATGTAAGGTGCGAAAAGTTGGCACTTTCGGCACCTTCGAGCGAAGCTGATGGCATCTTGGCGAATAGTGGGCCAGTAGTAGCCCTGTCTGATCGTCTTGTATGCCAATGCTTGCCCCCCAGCGTGACTCCCACAAATCCCTTCGTGAATTTCTTCTAACACTTCGGACCCCTGCTTCTTAGTTAGGCACTTGAGCAGGGGTAGAGAGAATCCACGTTTATAGAGTTGGCCATCCAGCAGCGTATATCTGGCAGCTTGCTTTACTAACCGGCTAGCTTCCCAGGTGTCCACGGGGGTTGTTCCGTCTGTTAAGTATTTTTGGATTGGAGTGCACCAATCTTCACCACCTTCACTGTCCTCCTGCCCCCCACTCGAGGTTTGATTTATCTTGTAATCAGACGTTGAGGGGTATTTCAGTGTGGTGATCACAACCTCCGTGAATTTGGCTTCGCCGTTGCTAGTAGCTAGCTGGGCTAGAGCATCTGCTTGTGTGTTTTCTAGCCGCGGTATCTGATTGATGTAAACCTGCGTAAACATCGAGATTAGATGTGTGGCTATCTTCTGGTAAGTCATCATCTGCTGGTCTTTTACCTCATATTCCCCCCGGACTTGGGATATTATTAGCTGGGAATCTCCGAAAACTTGAAGATTGGTTGCCCCCACAGCTAATGATAGCCTAAGTCCCGCTATTAGTGCTTCATATTCCGCCTCGTTGTTGGTTGCTCGAAAGTCGAACCGAATTGCGGAGGTGAAGACTTGTCTGTTCGGGCTGATCAGGACCACACCGGCGCCTGCTGCCATGCTGGTTGATGATCCGTCTACGTAGAGATGCCAAGGAGCTATACGCCCCCTCGTCGGATCTTGTGGGAAAGTTAGCTCGACGATGAAGTCGGCAAGTGCTTGTCCCTTGATCGCTGTTCGGGGTGCGTAGGTTATACCGTATTGGCTAATCTCTAGTGACCATTTCAGCAGGCGTCCGGTGGTGTCTGGGCGCTGTAGTATTTGGCGCGGTAGGAACGTTCTCAACACCTCTACTGGGTGGTCAAAGAAGTAAGGCCTCAATTTTCTAACACTCATCACCAGTGCATAAGCCAGCTTCTCTGTTGGGGTGTACCGTAACTCAGCTTCGTGTAGTACTTGGCTTACGTAGTACACTGGTAGGTGTGTTTTTGCCTCCTCTCGGACCAGGATGGGACTGATGGCCACCTCCGATGCAGCCAGGTAGAGGTATAGCTTTTCTCCAGGTATCGGCTTTGACAGGACCTGTGTATCCGCCAGGTATAATTTGATGTCCTCAAAGGCTCGTTGGTATTCACTTGTCCAAACGAAGTGGTTTTTTAGGTGGAGCTTGTTGGCTTTGGCCGCCTCTTTGTATCTCCGTGTGTTTACCTTAATTGCCTAGAAAAAAGGACGATTTCGGTCGCCGGACCTGGAGATGAATCTGTTCAGGGCCGCCATGCACCCAGTCAGTCTTTGAATTTTTTGGACGGAATCGGGTATACCCATCTCGATTATGCATTGGACCTGTGTTGGGTTGACCTCAATTCCACGCTGGCTAACTAGGTGCCCCAGGAACTTTCCAGAGTGTACGCCGAAGCTGGTCTTTTTGGGGTTCAACTTCATGTTGTAGTGGCGCAGTATGTCGAAGGTCTGTTTTAGGTGGTCCAGGTGGTCCTCCTTTCTCAAACTCTTGAAAACTATGTCATCCACGTACACCTCCATGGATTAGCCAATGTGTTGGTCAAACATTTTGTTCACCAATCTTTGGTAGGTAGCTCCGGCGTTGATGAGTCCGAACGGCATCCTTTCCCAGCAATACATGTTTTTGTTGGTGTAGAACGCCGTGTGTTCCTGGTCATCTGGGTGTAGAGCTATCTGGTGATAGACCGCAAAAGCATCCATGAATGTCATCATCTCATGGCCTGCGGTGCTGTCCACCAACTGGTCAATGTGAGGTAGTGGGAAGTTGTCCTTTGGACATGCTTTGTTCAGGTCCGTGAAGTCAATGCAGAGTCTCCATGTCCCATTGTGTTTCTTCACCAGGACGGGGTTCGCGACCCACTGCGGACACAAAGCTTCCTTGATGAGCTTGTTGTCTAACAACTTCTCCACCTCAACTGTTAGAGCTGCGTACTTGTCTGGTCCATACTTCCTCCACTTTTGGTGTACGGGCCTCCTCGCCGGATCTATGTTAAGTCTGTGGCAAGCATGTTCTAACGGGATCCCGTCATGTCTTCGTGGGACCAGGCAAACACGTCCAGGTTGGTCATTAAGAATAGCTCCATCCTCGACCGGTACGGTTCAGGTAACTCAGAACCGATGAAAAGTTCTAAGTCCCTTTCCGGGTCCACCGGGAGTGCCATCAACTCCTCCATGAGGGTGGCTTTTCTCTTTTGACTTTTCCACCTCGGGTCGCTGATGAACTCGTCCCACTCTTCTTGTGACATCTGCACAAGCTCATGGCCTATGCGCGGTTCGAGGTCATCGGGTTGGCTTTCAGCTTGGGCGAGCTCATCAGCTGTGAGCGCCTCCGGTGGTTTGTCAACTTGGGATGGTGCGGTGACTTGGGGAGTTGGGTCAACGTCCATTGGTGTTGGTTCTTGACCTCCCGTAGGTCCCCCACCTTGGGCTTCATCAACCACCTCCATGGGAGCGGGTTGTTGCACCTGCGCAAGTACTGACCTCTGCGCAGGTCTCAGCACTTGGGCTTCTTCCAAGTCCTCCATTGGTGTCGGTTGTGTGTCTTGCACAGGTCCAGTGCCTTGGTTGATTTCTGAAAGATCGCCTACCTCCATCATCTCAGTTTCAACCGAGATGACGTCTAGGATGTTTGGCTCGTCTGCAAGAATCTGTTCGTCTCCCTCAAGGACTTGGACTCATGTCACCGCTTTTTTGACCTGACCATCTTTCATTTGGAGTAGACACTCTCGGGCCTTCTTCTGGTCACCTTTTATAGTTCCGGCACCTTTTGGAGTTGGGAATTTTAAACAGTAGTAGTAGGTCGAACACGCCACTTTGAATTCATTAATAAACGGATGACCAAAGAACCCGTTGTAGGAGGACTGCTGGTCGACAACTAGGAAATCTATGAGCCTAGTCAGTCTCCTTTCGGGATCCTCAGCCGATACAAGCTGGATGCTCAACCTAACACTACCTAGGGGGACGGTTACAGCTTCTCCGAACCCCACTATCCTAGCATTGCTAGGTTCCAGATACGACTCAAAATCACCTAAGGCATCCAAGGTGGATTTGAAGAGAATGTTGGTGAATGCACCGGTATCCACAAGTAGCCTGTGAACTCGGACGTTCATGATGTTGGCGGTTATCACCAATGAGTCGTTGTGGGGCATCAGTACCCCCTCCAGGTCTGCTGAGGAAAACGTCAGCTCATCAGTAAGCTGTGAGATGGTCCTGGGGCCGGAACTGCCTTCCAGGACTTGGTTTATGGCCCGGACTTCGGCCTTCCTTTTTCTCCTGGATATGGAGGATCTCTCATCCTGGAGACCTCCGGCAGCTCAGATCTCTTCCTCGAGAACTAGGAGCTCTCGGGTGGGCTCCAGGTTTTGTTGAGGCTGGGGAGGTGCTCTCCGTCTGTTGTGGGGACCAGGTTGGTCTACTTCCTCTTCTTCATCATCAGAGGTAGCCCTCCTCTCGAACCTTGACCTCTTAGCTGGGGCCTTCTTCACGAACTCGGCCAATTTCCCCTCCTCGTAAAATTTCCAGAGTTGCTTGAGGAGGTCTCGGCACTCGCTGGTGAAGTGGCCGATAGCCTGATGGTAGGCACAGAATTTGTTGGGATTGAGCTTCGTGCGGTCCTGGCGGATTCGCCTCGGCTCTTCCAGCATGGCCTTGCCCTTGACGGCAGTGAAGACGTGGTCAACAGAAACAGTGAGGACCTGGTTGAGCTTTTCTTTGAGCTCGTCTCCCTCGCCAAAGGCCTTTAAGTTCCAGGGAGCTTTGTAGGTGCCCCCGGACTTCTTCCCGTAGGGCTTCCTTTCCTCGTGGGCACTAACTTCTTTCAGTAGTGCCTCCTGCATAGCCACAAACACCCCCGCCTTGTGGCGGAATTCGCTGTAAGTGTTGGGACATGCGAGGTGCATCTCCTTCCAGAGGTCGGTGCCCCTCCTGAGTCCGGCCATCGCTGCGATGACCTTGGTGTCCTCACTCACTGGCTCGCCTCCCAGCAGGATTTTGTCGAACCTTTCCAGGTATTGCTAGTCGGTCTCGTTCTCACTTTGGTGGATGTTGGCGAGTCGGTGCTTCTGGGTAAGGTAGGATCCGAACCCAGAGAAGTGGGCCAGGAACTCCCGCGAGAGTAGGCCAAATGAGCAGATTGACCCTGGGGCGAGTGAAGAGAACCAGCGGTGAGCTCGATCCCCTAGGGTCAGCGGGAAGTTCCGGCACTGGGTGGAGTCGATGGCGCCAACCGAAATCATGAAGTCCGCGTACTTGGCCAGGTGGACTTTCGGGTCTGATTCGCCTTCGTATGCGGACATCACCGGGAATTGAATTTTCTTCTGGACCGGTGCGCGGAGGATGGCAGGTGCCAATGGAGATGTGGGGAGAGTCGTGGCGTCAGGTCCGCCAGACTTGGCTGCTACTTGCTTGTAGCATTTCGACGGCCTTTTTCAGTGAGGCCAGCTCGTCATCTCGGGTCACCTCCGACGGAGGCTGCTCAAAGGTCGTGCGTCTTGCGGACGCACGTCCCCGAGGTACCTCACTCTGGGGTGACCTCTCAGTGGCGGGCTGGAATTGGCATCCGCCGTGGGGGCCCAGTCGGTCGGTGGCGGGCCTCCTCAGCCTCTCATGCGCTGATCTGCGTGGCTGCTGGTCGGAGTCCCCATGGGACGCAGCTGGGGCCGCCGTCTGCTCGTTCTCCCCGTATCTCGGGCCCAGATGGCCTTGGAGGACCTCCCTCCTTTGAGATTGGTGGGTGCCAGACGCCCCGGTGTAGGCCGACTCCCTTCCAGTGTAAGGAGCGGGACCCTCCTCCACCATTTTGGCCTTATCGGTCCTCTCCCTACGCTGGCGGGCTTGTGTCAAGCTAGCCTCCTGCTCGGTGGGGAGTATACTGTAGTCCCCTCTGGTCTGGGTGCCTTGAGTGGGCCTGGTCTACTCCCGGGCTTCGGCAGCTGGAACTCGCCTGGGTACCAGGGCGAGCTCGTCCTGCTGTCGCTGCTGCAACCTTTGTAAGGTCGCGATGGTGCGTTGGAGCTCATCAGGGTTGCTGACCAGGTCCCTCAGGGCGGGGGCCAAGTCTTCCTGGGTCACCGCAACTCGCGGAGGTCGCAGAGCTGCGGTGCTCTTCTGGGGAGGTGGTTGTGATGTCTCCACCACCTGGCGTGAGGTCTCCACCTCGGCCTGGTTTTGATCACCCCCTTTAGACCTTCCCGCAGCTGCGGAGGCCTATCCCTTGGCGGCTCGAGTGTTAGCCATTTTTGGGTTTCGGAGGGGGTAGCTTGCTGAAGGTCGCCGAGGTGGAGGGAGGTCGCCGGGGTGGTGGAGGTCACCGGAGTGGTGGTCGTCCAGATTAGGTGGAGCTGTGCAAGTTTTCGTCTAGCCTTGCATGTGACGAATTATCCGAAATTCGGTTTATTCGTGTACACGCGCGCGTTTGAAAACTTATTCCGGTTAGATTTCGTAAAATCCGAAAATTCGGGATTTTTTCCAAAAATCTGGGTTCTTCGTTCAAGGGATGAAGATGTATGTGTATCTTCAAGTGTTCTTGAGTTTTATCAAGAACATCTTCGAATCTTCAAATCTTCAAGCAAACTCTAATGTTTCGTTCTTGAAAATTTTCTAATTTTCAGGTTCGCCGACCCTCCTTCTAGCGCCAAATTGTTGATAGAATTTACTAATTGTGTTCGTTTATGTGGCTTTATGACGGATTAATTCTACCAAACAATAATCTTATAATTTTATGTTCTTGGGGAGGGAGAGTAGAGAGTTTAGAGAGAGAAATATTGCAATGAAGATTGTATTGATTGTGTGAAATGTGAGAGAGTTTTTTGAATAGTACAAGAGAGATCTTATTTATAGGTGTGTGAGTGTGAGACGGCACCTTACGAGCCTATGTGGCTTCCGGTGTTGACGAGGGTTCCTTACCCTCGTCTTGATCTCTTACACTGCTTCCCCCTATCACGCCTCGTCCTACTACTATGCCTTAGACTAGATGGGCCTCATTAAAAACCTCGCCGTAAACCACCCTTGTGGATAAACCGGACGGAGGGAAAAAGAGCGCGCCATCGGGGTCCTATAGACTAAGGGCGAGCTCCCAAGCCTTGCCGGGTTCCAGAGTACTGCAAAGTGACGGACTTCGGTGAGGTGAGCTCTGGGCCAGCTCTCCCACAAGCGGGCGAAGCGAGCTCGGGCGAGCTCTCCAACAGGCGGGCGAGCTCTGGACCTTCCCCGGCTCGGATGGGCCCTGGAGACCTGGCAAGCCTTAGGGATTATTTCTGAAACCGACGTATTAGTTCGTCATGTCAACACCTTCATTTTGTTGGACTAAACTTATGAGTCTATCCCAGAGTTCCATTCTCTCGTTCAGAGGACATGGAGCATAAATATTAATAAGACAACATTGAACCCTATTCAAACCCCAAAAACCATTAACAATCACTGCCCCACTCATGTGCCACCAGCTAGAAGCTACAAAATTATCCGAATTCCAAATCGCAATTATGCCTCCTGCAATTATGCCCAGTTGCTCCTCTAGCCGCCCAACCACAATTAGCATTCCCCCAAATACTATAAGACATGTATTATTTTAGAATTGGTTCTACACATTTTATTATTGGTTCCATACGATATTTTCTTGCACTTGTAGTCCCAAACGTTACAAAATTGACATATTAGGTCCAAACATTGACGGTTCCGTTAAATGCAAGGTTTGCACTGTTAGTCCCATAAGATTTACTCTTACTTAATTGTGTTTAACCCATTAATCTGTATTTTCATATTTAGTCTCATTAATTTTTTTAATTGCACATTAAAGCCTATAGGATATAAATTGAATAAAATCTAAAAAAATATTAAAATAAGTCAATTAAATCTTCAAATAATAAAATTTAGAGGTGGCA
Source organism: Prunella vulgaris (assembly GCA_026898435.1). Classification (NCBI taxonomy): domain Eukaryota; kingdom Viridiplantae; phylum Streptophyta; class Magnoliopsida; order Lamiales; family Lamiaceae; genus Prunella; species Prunella vulgaris. Next base: position 835,900 of record JAPKLY010000109.1, on the reverse strand, counting down.
AACGGGTCGGGCTGGCCCAAAGCATATTCATGGGCCGAGTCTGACCATTTACTAATCGGGTCTATAAAAATATAGCCACGACATCCTAAATGTCGGGTAGGCCAAGCCGGCCCATCGGGCTATGCCAAATGATCAACTTTTACTTGTACACAGGCTCATCGGGCCAAGCACATTCACGGGCCGGGTCGGTCTATTTTCTAATCGGACCTACAAAAATTGAGCCCAGCTCAACCCAAATATCGGGTAGGCCGGATCGATCCGTCGAGCCGGACCGAAATTGCCAGCTCTAATAAAATTAAATCTTTAATAAATAGTTAAAAAAATTCAACTAAATCTTAAAAAATAGTTAAAACTAAGAAATAAATTTTAAAAAATTCCAATTTTAATTCAAGATAAATAATAATTAAGATATAATTATTTTTTAATTTAATTATTTAAGAAGTCTAGTTAATATTAAAAAAATCTGATTTTATTAAATTTTGGCCTATTTTTTTAAGATTCTTTTTTAAATTTAATATTTTTTGAAGATTTTGTAGTATTTATATGTTTTTTTAAATTTTTTTTAAACTTAATTTTTATTATACTTGATTTATTTAATCTTTTTTAGGCTTTAGTTAGGTTTAAATGATTTTATTTAAATACTACTCAATTTAATTATTTTGAAGATTCGTTTTATTTTTTAATTATTTATTATGATTATTTTCAAATTTCTATTTTTTATTGATATTTAAAGTTTATTATATTTTAAATTTTAATTAATAATTCAAATAATTTAATTCCTTAACATTTATGAAGTTTTTTATTGTGCAATTAAAAATTCAATGGTACTAAATCTGAAAATACAGAATAATGGGTTAAACACAATTAAGTATGAGTAAATCTTATGGGACTAATGTTGCAAACCTTGCATTTAATGGATCCGTCAATGTTTGAGACCAAATATGTAAATTTTGCAACGTTTGGGACTACGTGTGCAAGAAAAAATCATATGAGACCAATAATAAAATATATGAGATAAATTTTAAAATAATACATGTCATATGGGACCAAAAGTTCAAAAAACTCCGCAAGGTTTATATCCATATGATGCACAATTTACTCGTTCAAAGTTATTTATATTAAAAAAAATTACTGATTAAGTAAAATATGAAATATGGTTATGCTAAAAAATTAATATGATTATTAATTTTCAGTATAAAATTTTCAGTATAATAAATTTATATTTTTCAATATAAATAATTTCAATTATTAACTGCATATACTATGCACCAAATACATATAAAACATATAATATATACAAAGTGAAAAAAATATTTCCATATGTACAATCTTGGAAGCTGCATATATTAAGGAACTATTTGTCGGCAACTGCCATGGGGTAGGTTTATTATAAAAATAACCAGTAATTCTTCCGTGCATTGCACGGTTTAAATATTTATTAATATTGATATTATGTAAATTTATAATAAAATGTTAAATTAGAAATATAAGATTCATGTATACATTCATTTTTATTAATCTTACTAATATATCATATTTATGAGATTATATTTTATATGTGTATGAGTATCACTCTTATTAAATAAATAAAATTTTAATTATGTATTACACTCATTATAAATATTAAAAGTTTTCAAACAATACCGAAATATAATAAAATAGAAGATATAATTTTAAAATTTAAGCCACATATTCAAAATTAAATGAAAATATTTTTAAAAATGTTAAATCCAAATAAGAAATATTCAATTTTGTTTTTGCATATGTAACATGTACGTCAAATTAATGTTTATGAAAAATACAATTATCCTAATAAATGCGTTAAAAGTAGATATGAAATAATTGAATCATAATAATCCCTTGAAAAAGTAAAATACTTTTAAAAAAATAAAAGGTAATAATTTAGTTGTTTATATTTAGTTATATGTAGTACATATGATATTTTAATTTTATGGTTATAAAATGATATTTAGTGTTTGTTTACTATAAGTAACACTTATTGATATCAATAATATTGTTTGTATTTTCAAATGGTAACTTATGATAAAATTATTCAATGTTATGCAATGTAAAATTGAAAAATTATTAAAAACTAAAATATAATTTAAGAGCGGATTAATTCAAATATATTATATAATAAATTGATCGAATTTAATATTACTAAATGTAGCAAAAAAGTAAAATATGATATTATTATGAAATAAAAATAACATGCAATACTATGAATTTAATATTACTAAATATAACACAAAAATAAGATATAGCAATAACATAATATATATTTTAGACAAATAAAAATTATTTTAAAATAAAAATAATGTATTAAATTTATCAAAATATATTCAATAAAAATAATTTTAAATTATCTTAGATTGAAGTTATAATAAATAAATAATATAATTTTAAATTTATTTGATATTTTATAAAGTAGAATATTAGATTTATTTTATATACTATAAAATATTATATTTATTTGATATGAAAATTTGCATTTGCAACATTTGACCAAGTGAAGCCACATGAAGACCAAGAAAACGTGACTTCTCTCATTGTCACTCACATTTCATTGAGGGAGTGACCAAGGATGAAAATATCGCTATAGCAAGTAATATCGCAACTTTAAATTTATGAAAATATCTATGGATATATCGATATCGCATATCGATATCGTAAAAAAATAAAAAAATAACGGAAATTTTATTAAAATTTTGGAAATTTAATATGAAATTTTAGGGATTATTATAGCATGTTATTATCCATATGTTTCATTTAAGATCACAAAAAAATTGACATGTTTAAAGCAAATAAATAGATAATGGACTATATAATTATTGTCTGACATTAATTAATTAATAATATAATGCAAAATACAATAAAAGATGATTTGAATTACATGATACAATACATTTAGTACCAAAATGATGATCTATGGGGTTCAAATGTAGAAGATGGAATCACATCTTTGTCCAAACAATATTGGTATCAACTCATTGCATTAGAATAATCCTGCATATAGTTATGCACATGTCATTCATATGTTTCTCTATCTCTTCCAACTGTTTCACCATAGATTGGATAGTGTGCACTAACTCAATGAATTTGTTGATATGAAAATGGATGCTGAAACACATTTCGAGTATTCCAACCAAATTTTGAACTCGAATGTGTGTTAGAAGCATATGAATCTTGAGACATATCACTATGATCAGTGCCCAATAAAAAAAATATGTATAAAAATAAAACCATGAAAGAATATACAATCACTAAAAAAAATTATCATTTGAAAATTGTATAAAAATATAAAAAAAAGAAAAAATTATGATTTTTTATGTAGTGCGATATTTTGCGATATATCTGCGATATTTCTCGATTTTCAATTAATTTTGTACTACGAGTGAACCGATATCGATATCGATATTTTGCGATATATTCACGATACTTTGTAAAAAATACATTATCCATATTGCATACTCAAAATTTGCGATATATCCGCGATATTTCGCGAAATTTTCATCCTTGGGAGTGCCTTGTACAGACACCTCTACTCAACCAACTACTCACCAACACTCTCACCATGGCTGAAGCGATCTCCACGCCGGAAATGCTCTGCCACACGCTGCCCCTGTTACCCAAAAAGCTTCACACAGAATTAATGGCCGAATCTCGCACACACTACTGCCTAATTCAATTGCCGGAACCCACACAACCGCCGGAATTTGCAAGCATCCCAGCCCCTGAAGCCACGGTGCACAGCAATTCACCGGACAAATTCACGCCTTGAAGCTGTCGCAACAACCGTCGCAGATCGAAGCTCTATGGCCACCATATTCATGATTTTAATTCTAGAATCATAATTAGAACTCAATTTAAATCCTTACCGTAGCCTGAGCGTTTCTGCATTTTGTAACGTTTCGATTCCCGGTAATGGCGTATTTTTCTATTCCCGGTAATGGCGTATGGGCTACGTTTTTTTATTAAGTCCATGACCTTATTAATATACATGTATTTATTATTCACGCACCTATTGAGCGGTTATACTTCACGAAAGCCGTACATAGCGAGTGGAGTTCACGAAATGCCTGATATTTAACTTGTGACTGCTGTTTTTTATATATATATACACATTAATTATTACGGGAATTTTTTCCAAATATTGCAAAAAAAAAATTCGATTACCAACATATAGTGATATTTTGCCCGATGTGTAAAATAAGCAAGAGCGCCGTTTGAAATGGCGCCCTTAAAGAAGGAGCGCCACCTGAAACGGCGCCCTTAGGCTGGCGGAAGGGGCCCACTGAAGGGCGCCATCTCCGATGGCGCCCTCAGTATAAAACCAACCCACCCACCCCATGCGTTGAGGGCCCACTGAAGGGCGCCATCTCCACTGGCGCCCTCAGTGGGAAAGGACAAATCCCGATGGAAGAGCGCCCTTTGCCTTGGCGCCCTCCGAGGCCCCACCACCTCGCCCATGCATACGTCCATCATTGTCTGCAAAGGGAATATATTCCCATGCGCATGCCTATACCCTGAACCATCTACACATTTGATTTATCTATATAAGAGTGAAGGTCAAGTTCATATTGAAATGGAGATAGAATACGTGAATGAAGAGGGTTGAGGTGAGGTTCATATTAAAATGGAGATAGAATACGTAAATGAAGAGTGTTGAGGTCAGGTTCAAGTAAGTTTTGAGTTTTATATTTTCAGTATTTATAAATTTAAAATATGTGATTATATATTTATATACTTCAATAATTTATTTTGTTATAATGTTGTTTAGGATTAATTGATATTTACGATAGTTTCAAGACATACGAGGATCGTATTTTGAAAGATTACACATCTTAAGGTACTTCTTGTTTTTCTTATTATTGTAAGTATATATTCAGTAAATTTATTTATGTGTCCAGATTAAAGTTTTATAAAAAAATAAAATTTAGGATTTAGGGAAATTACAGTTATATATGTTCATATTCTGCAGTAATATATATTTATGTTCAAGTTCTATGAAATTATAGTTTGCTAAACTACAGTAATGCATGTTTATGTTCAAGTTTACTAATTTAAAGTAATATATTAAAATGAATTACAGTTTGCTAAACTACAATATTGTATGTTCATGTTCAAATTAAAAAAAGTTTTGTGAAAAAATAATTTTAAAATATTTTGTAGGTATGTCGAATTCAAATGATATTGGAATTGTTGTAAGGTGTGATGAAGTAGTTGTTGGATTACAACGAGTTGATCGTCGGACTAAATATCCCGATCTACTACGTATATTATCTGAGATAACTGGGTTGGACTTGAATCAATATTCGTTAAAGGTGTCTGCAAAATATGTCTGTAACAACATGTCTCAGATTTTCCCTATTACGTGTAATCGTGACCTACAGTTCTTTTTTTATCCTAATGCTGGGTTTGGATCAATTGAACTATTTGTTGAGGCAGAAATGATCTTATCGTCACGATCATCTCCTGATCCAATGGAAAATGCATACAATCAGTATGCATGTTACATTGCTGGTGACACTGAAATTCCAAATTTTACCAATTATCCCAGTGATAGTCTTGGCCCTAATGATTTGTGTGATTCTGAGCCTGAAGAACATCAAAATGATGATGAATGTGCAAATGAAGAGTGTTCCGATGAGGATATGCCACAACAATTTGCGCCACAACAATTTGCACCACATCCAATCCACTCTACTGCAAACATGGCTCAACAATTTGCAGCTCATCCTACTTTGTCGAGAGCTTCTTTTTTTTACTCATCATACGAGGATGTGCTTATTGATTCAATTGGCATTCCAGATGGTGATTTCACATATGATGACGATGTTGGAGTTTTGAAAGCGGGAATGATCTTCAAGGATAAAAAACAATTGCAAACTGCAGTGAAGAATTATTCAATTCGACATTCCATGCGTGAGTTTGTAGTCAAAGAGAGTACTCCAACCATTTGGAAGGTTGTATGCAAACACAATACAAGAGGAACTGGAGATGACCCTTCTTCTCAACAGTGCAATTGGTACTTACGAGCGAATTGTTCTAAAAAAACTGCAAGTTGGAAAATCACTCGATTGGGAGCTCAACACACTTGTCTTATAAGGGGCACTAACCTTCGCCATAACAACTTGGGTAAGAATTTGATTGCAGGCATGCTAGAGAGTATGGTGAAGGTGAATCCAGCATATAAAGCTGAATGTGCAATGGTAATGGTGAAGGATCGATATAATTATGAAATTTCCTACCATTTGGCATGGAACGCGATCAAACGTGCGGTGGAAAATGTGTATGGAACCTGGGAGAGCTCATGTCAGTATTTGCCCAAGTTCATGACAGCATTGCAGAAATACAACCCTGGAACAGTTGTCGAGTGGTGTCATATGGAACGTGAACCATATAGAGGTGTGTATACATTGAACTATGTGTTCTGGGCATTTAAACCATGCATTGATGCATTTCAACATTGTCGTAGAATTATATCTGTGGATGGCACACACCTCTACACTAAATATAAGCATAAGTTGTTGATTGCAGTCACTGTTGATGCCAATCAGAATGTCCTTCCTTTAGCTTATGCTATTGTCGATGAAGAAAGTTTCAGCTCATGGCGCTGGTTTCTGCGTATGTTGGCAACACATGTTGTTCGGGGCATTGAGGGCATTTGTCTCATTTCTGACCGACATAACGGTTTAGTGAAAGCCGTTGAGTATATCCAAGATTTTCACGAACCAAAGGGTGTACATCGTTTTTGCTTGAGACATATTGCCTCAAATTTCAATAATCGTTTTAAGAATGTCCAGTTGAAGGATTTATGCTACATGGCGGGTAAATCATCGACGGTCTTACAATTCGAACGAATCATGGAGCAAATTAGAGAGTTGAATCACGAGGCCTTTGAATATTTATCTGCAATTGATCAGAGTAAGTGGACACTCTGTTATGACCAAGGTCGTCAATTCGGGGTCATGACCACCAACATGTCTGAATGTTTCAATGGTGTATTGCTTGGTGCACGACGTCTTCCAATCACAGCAATTGTCCGAATAACATTTACTCGATCAAAAAATGCTTTTCTTGAAAGGGAAGAGGCTGCATTGAGGCTGCAACAAACAAATCAATGGTGGCCAGAAGAGGTATTGAAAAGATTTGACAAAGAGCAACGATTGGGACTTAATTTGCGACACAATGTGGACAGGTATAATTATTCTCTTCAGACTGCCAGTGTAACAACATTCCATGATGGATCCAGACGCTCGCATACATATATAGTGAAATTATCATCACAAGAATGTTCATGCGGTCAATGGAGCAACACTGGAATTCCATGCTCGCATGCAATGGCTGTGTGCAGACACTTTGGAATGGATCCGAGGGGGTTTGTGCATCACTGTTATAGTACACATGCATATGTGTTGACATACACTTCTAGTATTTTTGAGCCATTGGCTGATGAAGAGGAATGGGATGAACCATTGTTCATGTTGCAGCACAACCCTGAACGTAGGATCAACCGTCGTGGTCGAAATGTCACGACCAGAATTCCAAATGAGATGGATTGGGCGCAAACTCGTTTGAGGCAGCAATACCAAGCACGAGATAGAGCTGGGAGTTCTAATCAGGGTTCGTCATCAAGACGAAGATGAAATAATTATGTTTGCTCTAGTTTGTTGTAATTAGGGTTCTAATTATGTTTGTTCTAGTTTGTTCTAATTAGGGT